>JAWXCT010000108.1:258800-274003 GCA_034509035.1 Saxispiralis lemnorum
GGCGGGGGAGCGGCCGGCGCGGGGCATGTGGTCGTTCGCGCGCGGCCACAAGGCGTATCGGCCGGGGAGGTGGGCGGCGCCGTCGGGGGTCAGCTTTGAGGACACGTGTGACCCTGAGCATGCGACGCTGCCTTGGGAGCGGTTCGAAGGTAAGGTGATGTATGGGGGTGCGGGCGTGAAAGAAGGGGCTGCTGACGGTGATGATAGGTTGGTGAAGGAGGGTGTTGCGCTTGAGGTTGTGATGGAAGTGGGCACTGATGGCGGTGAGACCGAATCTTTCTCCACCGGCCCGCCGGAGGTTGAGGAGGCCTGGGAGGCTGAGGAGATGGAGGACGTGGAGGATATCGAGAAAGAGGGTGCTGACGAGGTTGAAGATGCAGAATTTGACGATGCGGAGTTTGATGATGGGGAAGAGGAGGATTCTGACTACGAGGAGGGTAAGAAGGGAGGGAAAAAGAGTGCGGCGAACAAGAAGAAGAAGAAGAAGAGTGCAGCGAACAAGAAGGGTACACCAGAAAAGAAGCCCCCGACGAAGAAGACTCCGGCGAAAAAGACTCCGGCGAAGAAGCGTGGGGGCAAGCGGAGGCAAGAAAAGGAGGTGGACTCAGACTCGGACTTGGACGAGCTCTCAGACGAGGATCTGGGCTACCTGCGGATTTGGTTGGAGCAGAAGATTGCGGTGTATGCTGAGGCCGAGAGAGCGAGAAAGGGGAAATGAGGGGAGTCTGGTGAGCACGGGCATTTGGCGAGTAAGTGCGATTTCCTCTGTTTCGACACTTCTTGGTTCTACGTTGCGATTGGAGACCGACGGACCTTCGCAAAAAGGAAAGGAAAGCAAAAGAAAAAGAGAAGAAAGCCAAAAAAAAAAAAAAGCCTGGCGGTGCCGCAAGGCGCCCGACTGGCGATAAAAAGATTCCCGTTCCATGTTATTTCTCGTAGATCCCTCAACTCCTCGTATCCATCCGTCATCATTGCCACCCGTCATATCCAGACTGATGCGGAACCAGTTGCACAAGCACCGCTGAGCTGCTCTCAACTTCCACTTCGACGATCCCATCTTTGACCTCCAGCGTACGTGAATCGTTCCGCACGCCCCGGACCTCCAACCCCTCATTGTCGTAAGGCCACTGACTCCCCGCGTAGGTGATGCTGTACCCGTCCGCGTGCGCGCCCTCAGGACTGCTGACGACATCCACCTTGACCTCTTCAACGCCCTCAGGCACTCGTAGCGACACGGTGACGGAAGGGCGCTCCGGCCCATCATCCGCCTCATCCCAAAGATCGAAGTTGATTATCGCCACTCGCGCCGGCTTGTCCTCCACGAACGCCGCATAGGCAATGACATCCTCGGACCGGGTCTCCAGCTGCGCCGCGCGCGTCGTCCCCTCCGTCTTCCCGATAAAGTCACCCACAAATGGCATAGCATAGAAATTGCTGAACGTGCGCGCCGCCTCCTCGCCGCTATCGACGGGCAGCCACATGATGTACCCGGAGTGCATTATCTGCTGCCAGTTAATGCGCGCAATACCGATAACCATGCTGTATAGCTGAAAGTCAATCTGCCACAGCGCCGATCCCAGCGTAGCCTGGTAGTCGTAGCTGTTCTCGCGGTTGAGCGAGTTGCCGACCTCGGAGTTGATGAAGGGGATGTCCGGGTGGTTGGTGCGGAGATAGTCGATGTAGGGACGGTATGCATCGAGCTGGCCGGAGGTCTTGGTGTGGTTCATGAGACCTGGGCCGAGGTCTTCGTACTCGCCACCATCGGTCTGGTAGTAGTGGTGCGCGGCTTGTTTGATGGTGTGGTTGGCATTGATGCCGAGGTCGAATTGCGTTTCCAGGTCAAAGCGCGAGGGGTTCGGGCTGAGGGTGGCGGAGATGTCGAAGACTTGGAAGAAGGGCACGTCGGGGAGGTCGAGGTCCGCTTTGATGGCTTCGACGCGTTCGGTGAAGTTGCCAACGTAGGTTTCGTCGGTGAACCGGCCTTGCCAGACGGGGGGGCCATAGTTGGGGTCGGGGTACAGGTCTGCTTCGTTGCCCGGCTCGAGGGCTTGAATGCGGTCGAGGCCAATGTGCTTGGCTGCCGTGCTGGCCCAGAGCAGAGTCTCGGAGATGTTGGTATGCGCCAGAGGCAGCTGAACAATGTACTCGGAGTTGGGTATGCGGTGTGTAAGGTCCCAGTACGCGGGCGAGATGTAGGTTCCGCCAATGTCCTGGTAGGTGTACTCCTCGGCGATGGGGAGGGCCGGCTCTTCCTGCTCCGGCAAGAAGAACCCATAGTCTCCGGACGTACCGCCCAGCCGAACGATCGGGTTGCCACCCGTGCGCGACAAGATGGCGTCGATTAGGTTCAACGTGTACTGATTGGTCTCGGAGAAGTCCCGTGTCAAGACGTATCTGGGAAAGGAGGCCATTTCAAAGGCGAAGCCGATGAAGTTCTTGGATACCGGAGGGCACGCATCGTCGGGTGTGGTTTCGGGGACCGCGACTGACAAGGAAGCATTGTCATTGCTGTTTGCAGATGATTCTGATGCCTTAACGCCATCCCCAGACTGCCATCCTCTGTAAGATTGAGGCATCGTAAGACATGAAACACCCTGAGCCAATGCTATTATGAAGCAGGCCTGAGCTGGAAGTGGTATCATGTTGGGCGATCCACGAATGCTATCGGTGAATTATTGTACCGTCTCCGTGATCGATCCGCAATAGAGGGTCGCGATAGCTTTCTAAACTGCTTGGTTCTGCATGTGTCGCTCGAAAGGCGGCTCTTTGAACTGCTTGCGATCGTGTGCAACGACTGGATGCCTCTGAGGCTTTCTGAGCAGGTGGAAGCTGCAGAGGTGTTGCCGGACGTTTTGTCTTGAGTGTTTGATAAGATGCAATGTTTACTGCCAGCCAGGAACGAAGGCGAGAGCGGGGGACACAGCGAGACTTTGTACTGTACGCCAGGAAAGCGAGCGGCCGGCACCGTGTGACCACTCGACTCCCCAATGAGAGTCAACCGGTCTTGGGGGGCAGGGTTTCGACATCAGCAATAAAAGGTGGTGGATGGCACTGGGTCCAGAGCAGGCAGAGAAGCTTCATCTTCTGCAGGAGACGCCCTGGCATCTGACGGTCCGGGGGACCCTAAAGGGGAAGGTACCTCATTACATTGGACAGCTCTCCTTTGCTGTGCGTCAAGACCTTTACGGCATCTGTTCTGGACGTTTACCTTGACGATCTTCGGTTGACGAGCAGTACGCTTCGAAGCACGCAATGTCTTCTCATCTGATCGGCGAAGATCCGCTCGTGAGGGTCTGTAGCTGTGCTGTGCATCTCGAGCAAGGTCGGTGTATGCATCCAAGAATGGAGAGCAATACCCGCATCAAGTCATCCGGTACCTGTCTCCGGCCGGCACATCCGCAGGCATCAACCGGCCAGCCCAAGCAGCACCCAAAGACTGCCTTCCAGGCACGGGACGGGCGGCGCAGCTGCACGAACCCTGTTCTCCTCGCAGAGTTGACCGGCCAACTCTCGAGAACACGACCGACCCGTTCCTGTTCGTCAATCTTCTTCCAGCCAGTCTTGTGCTCCAACAAACGTGCCGTCGTGCCTGTACCTCTGTCACGCGGCTGCATGTCGTGCTCGTGGAGGGTGGGCTTGTGGGGTTGTCGCTGAGCACGAGGCGCCCGAGTCGATGTCTAACTCCACAATTGTGGGATAGCACGACTTTGCGCTCGTGCCAGTGTGGCGTGTGGCTGTTGTTGGCGGTTGAGCGCATGTTGGTGGCCTGCTGCAGTCATCGAACATGGCGCCAGACGTCGCCAGCCTTGCGCCATCGGCCCCGCCCATACCCAATATGCAGAAAGGTATTGACAGCGAGAGCGCCTCGGAATCACGACGTCCACACGACATCCGCGGGCGCCGGCAAGTCGCCGCCGCTCCAGCTGCAACACTCGACGGTACAGAAGCGGTTAGCCAACGGCAGCAACGTGGACGCAATCGCGTGCGAGCGTGGCAGCCTCGCCCAACGGCATTCCACGTGCCTCCTTTGGGTGCGTGGGCCCGTCGGACTTGAGGCGGGAGTCCGCAGGACGAGGGGCGAGGCCGAGGAGCGCTGGACAGGAGGAGTGCGATCACGGCGAGGGAGAAGCAATTCAATCCTGAACTGTAGTGGAGTGTATACACCTTCTACCTCGAATAGCTGTACAGAACGTAGAAGTTTCCTTTCAGCCCGACGCGCCTGTAACACCGTTTAATGCTCCCTTCGCACACATCCTCCCTCCAGGCTTGTAGCCAAGACTCAAGACTCAAGACTCAAGAAAAAGGGCGCAAGGCACAGATAGCGCCTCGGCGACGCTCCAGAAAATGCGAACCGCTCCCATCCGACAAGTCTAATCCTCCTTCACCTCCTCTCCTGAAACCCTTGGTACAGACTGGGCGCCGCCTCCCCAGGCCGGCCCAGCCCACCAGGCAAACCCGGTCCGCCAGCACCCGGCGCGGGCCCGTTAGGACCCGAGCCAGAGTCGCCAATCCCGCCTGGGTCTTTGCCCAACCCCTCACTGCCACCGAGCCCACCAGGCTGATTCGAGCTCTCACCGCCAAAGTACTTGTCAAACTCGCCCTTGCTGGCCCACTGCCGCGGCCCCAGCAAGCGCACCATATCGTCACGACTCAGCACCTCCTTCTTGAGCAGCTCCTCGGCCACAAGCCCAACCTCCTTTCGCTTGTCGGTCAGCAGCTGCTTACACTGCGTGTACGCCTCAGTAATGATATGCTTGACTTCCTCGTCGATCATGCGCGCCGTGCTCTCGGAGAAGGGCTTCTGCAGCTGTGCGTCCTGGCTTTCGGAGCCGTCCGGGTAGTAGATGTAGCCCAGCTTCTCGCTCATGCCCCACTTGGTCACCATGGCTGTCGCCATGCGCGTCACCTTGTTGAAGTCGTCAGACGCGCCTGATGTGACCGTCTCAAAGTGCAGCTCCTCGCTCACGCGCCCGCCCAGCGTCATGGCCATGCGGTCCATCATCTGGCGCATGTTCATCAGCACGGCGTCCGCGCCGCCGCCGGGGAGATATTGTGCATAGCCCAAGGCGCCGCGGCCGCGGGGGATGATGGAGACCTTGAGCAGAGGGTCGGCCCATCGAAAGTACCAGCCACAGATGGCGTGACCGGCTTCGTGGTATGCGACTGTCTTCTTCTCCTCGGGGCTCATCACGAGTGTTTTGTTCTCCAGACCGCCAATGACACGCTCGATCGCGCCTTCGAAATGGGACATCGTGACGCTATCGCTAGCAGCACGAGCAGCAATCAAGGCTGCTTCGTTGACAGCGTTGGCGATGTCCGCGCCTGAGAAGCCCGGGGTCAATGCCGAGAGGCGGCCCTTGAGATACTCGACGTCCTCATTCGTGACAATATTTTTTAGGTGAACGCCGAAGATCTGCTTGCGGCCTGCCATGGTGGGGTTGTCGATAGCAATGTTTCTGTCAAATCGTCCCGGTCGCATCAGCGCCTTGTCCAGCACATCTGCTCTGTTCGTGCCTGCGAGCACGACGACTTGTTCAGAAGTGTTGAACCCGTCCATTTCCGTCAAGATCTGGTTCAGAGTAGCCTCGCGCTCATCGTTGCCGCCGCCCATAGCGTTCTTCGAACGAGATTTACCAATGGCGTCAATTTCGTCAATGAAGATGATGCAAGGCGTGTTCTTCCGGGCATTTGCGAATAAATCGCGCACACGTGAAGCACCAACACCGACGAACATCTCCACGAACTCTGATCCAGAGACGGAGAAAAAGGGCACGCCAGACTCCCCGGCAGTCGCTTTGGCGAGCAGCGTTTTACCCGTGCCGGGAGGGCCGGACAAGATGGCGCCTCGCGGAATCTTGGCACCGAGTTTTTGGAAGCGCGCCGGCTCTTTGAGGAAAGAGACAAACTCCATGATTTCCGTCTTCGCTTCGTCGGCGCCCGCAACGTCGGCAAACTTGGTCTTGACATCCGTCTCGTGATTAAACTTCTTTGCGCGACTCTTGCCCATGCCAAAGATCCCATTTCCTGCCCCGCCGCCGGCACCACCGCCAGTCCGTCTAAGCATGTAAATCATGCCGGCGGTAATAAGTAACGTTGGTGCAAAGGCGATGAGAGTATTGATCCAGCTGCCCTCTTCATGGTATGAAATCGGTATCCGCTCGGAGCTTGGGATCCCAAGTTCTGCCTGAGCTTCGTCAACCTTCCGCTCAAACGCCTCTACGCTGCCGATGGAGAAGTAATAGTAGAAGCCGGGTTGAACGGCAGGAGACTCTGGATACATTGATGCCAGGCTCTCGCGGTGCAGATTTACTCTCACGCGGTTACCATTCACGACCACCAGCTTGTCGACCAGACCCTTGTCGAAGAACGTGTTGCGGAACTCCTGCCATGTGATTTCACGGCTGCTCTCGCCTGGGATCAACAGTCTGTACAACAAGAATGCCACAAATGAGCTGACCAGGAAGTTGCCCAGGTCAGGTTTGGGGAACATGTCTTCCTTGCTCTTGTTTCCCTGCTTCGACTTCTGCTTGTCGCCCTGTGGACCGGGATCGTCATGGGTCTTCTGTTGGGATTTTCCCTCCGTCTTCCGGGTGTTCTTCACCTCCTCTTCTACGACATGCCTGGTCATCTGTGTAGTGAGACGCCACATTTTCGCTGCGCGAGCTGGACTCATGCCCTGCTGCTGGACTTCCTTAATTGTCTCCCGCAGTTCGGACGGCATGCCCTCCTTTTTAATGCGCTCGGCCGCTTTGTCCAGATCGTTTGCCATAGTCGACGGCATGCCCTTCTTTACGAGCTTGAAAGCATCGTCTAGAGCTTCAGCTTCCGTGGGCGACAGCTTTGAATGCCCCGGCGCTACGTGGTGACCCTCGGGTTTCCGACCTGGTGGCGACCGGTTCGAAGACATGGGCGATGACTTGCTATAGAGATGCTCCATGCCCTTGGGCGCCGACCCCGAGGGCTTTGCAGCTTGGTTGTCCTCATTCTTTTGGCTCTCGGGCTTTTCAGGTTGCGTCGCGTATTGTCGGCTCCGAGCGTAGGCGTAGAGAGGTCGAGGGAGAGAAGCTGGTCGCCGCGCCAAAGTCTGCGAGAGGGTGGCAGCTTCGAGCAGCTGGCGCGATGGCCGCGTAATGGGCTGCGAGCGTCGCAGGATAGAGGCCATGCTGGCCGAAGGCGAGGCGGTCGCGCGAGGGGGGCGCTGGTGAGGCGATTAGGAAGATGTCAGTGCTCTGTTAGACGCCTGTGAGGACCATCGAGGATTGGAAGTGACTTTGCGAGGTTGCTGGGAGTGGCGAGCGGCGTGAATCAGCGAAGATGGCGTCCACGGCAGAAGGAAACGCGGTCCCGAATGCATGACGAGATCTCTCCCCGGCGAGTTCGGAGGACGGCTCTTGCCGCGCGACAGTCAGGCATCAGGCAGAAACATGCTCACATCGCGCGCTCGGTTTTCAGGCAAGTGACCCCGACACTTGGTCGTTGCACTCGCTCAGCCAATGGCAGGCCGTCATTATGTATGGCGTTTCCTTCTTCTTCGACTTTGAAGCCATCATCGACGTATTTACTGTGGGCAATTTTGCAGCGACTCTAAGATCTTCCTCATCCCCTCGCTACGTTGAATCCCTACTTGGATTGTGAAGAGCGAAGGCGAGGTCCAGGTCAAGCGAGTTAGCACGGACAATGTCGTTCGACGGGGATACCTGCCAGATAAAAACATGCACTCAATAGGGCGTGGACACTTAGGCGATTAGTGCGTAGGCAACCTCACTCTTTCGCGGGCCTGGTGAACCTTTTCTCATGTCCATCCCTCCTCATTTTCCACCTGTTCATACTCAACGCAATTTTTCGGGGAGAACAATACACGACATCGACAAGAGCTAGCTGGAGCAAGCAGTGCTCGAAGCACTGTCCAAGCACGTATGCAGCGATGCCTTCTTCTCGCGCGATCAGGACAGGAGGACTACTCGGACGGACGATACTGAAGCAGATATAGCAACCTTCTCGTGTGCTTGTTGATTGGACGTAAGCCATTTAACCCACCAACTTGCACCGGAAGATCATCATTCTGGTTGTTACGACGCTCGTCCTCGACGTCAGAGCGACGACTTCCCCTTGCAAAAGAAACACTCGGATGACGACGATCGCTCACATAGAATTCGTGTTTGGGTCTAAGTGGATCGTCGACCACGACCTGGCTCATAGGTGCATGCGATGATTATCAGTCCAAGCAAGCCTGAAAGGACAACACTGAATCAACAAGCATTGGAAGACGCAGGCGGCTCAACTGCCTGCTTGGTTTCTGGCACTGCTATCCGCAGTAGCTGGTCGCAGGGTTTGATCGGAGCATACTGGCCATGAATTTTCCCGTCTCCTGGACGGCCAGAACACGCTGGTACTTCGCTGCTGAACCTTTGATCAGACGTTCCAACATTTTGGCTCGAGCGCTTCGCAGCGGTTGGAGTCGATGCTGGCCCTGCCGTGCTTATGCGTCCATGAGCCTACCGGATTCACGGCGCTATTCTGCACGAACCGATGGCATCTTGGCCCACACTACGCCGGACGTGGGTCCGAGGCAACTGACGTCGGCGACACCGAGCAGGAGTAAGCATTTTCTCGATGGGATCCCATGCCCTAGAGCGGTGATGCTGAAGCCTTGACTCTCGGGTCTTGTTATCGCTGAACTACTATATTATTGCATGATTGTACGGCTCGGTGCAATCCCCTTAAGAAGCATTCCCAGCTTGCCTGGCAGGACCAGCTGAAGGCGCTCCACATTCCTTCGATGAGGCTGACCACCAGCCAAGGTCGCAGAGCTTGTGCAGTCTGCGCCGCTGTCCAGCACGCTGACACCTTGTCACGCCTCTGTTGGGTCTCCGAACAGGAAGAGAGGCCTAATGCACGACTTCTAGCTCTCGAGACAAGCCACCAGAACAACTCTTGTTGTCGAGTGCGCGCACGGATCACGATATGGCGTCTGGCGAATGGAAGGATGCTGTCTTTCGCGGCAAAGAGGTACCTTTCTCCAAGTACTCCTGTGCCATGGCCGTGAAATGTGGCCATCTCTTGGAGAGGGATCGCGTGTTCGCTATCTCGGTGCATGCAGCAAGGATCGTCGCCAACTGGTGCGCGTGGATGTCGCGTGCGATGGCGACAAATCAGGTAGGTCAAACCGCACCCTGTAACGCACGCAGGCTTATTGGTGTGAGAGAATACTCATGCCGCCTCGATCAGAGATGCCTCCAGCTATCTCCGGAGTCTCTCTGGGCCATGTCGCGACGCTTCCTATGGGCCGCTGTGATAGAGCAGGACTGGTCCGACAGCCCGCGCGCCCGAGCCGCGCAGGGGGGCACGGCTGCCAAGCCCGGTCCAAGACCACACCTCGCCTCCCGGCCTTGAGGGGTTGCAACAATCTGGTCGGGCAGGATGACTGGTGCAGGGCAGCGTCGCATCTGTATGCTCGAGGCGATGATAGGTAGGGCTCCGTCGAGAAATCTTTCCTCCCTGCCTACACTCGCGTCAAAAGCAGGAGATCTAGCGGTCGGACGGATGAAACCCCACCTCTCCATCATATCTGAGAGACTGCCCCTTCGGGAAGCAGATACGGCCCCCTTGGGCGCCATGGAACGCCAGTACTGGGCTATCAAGGCGAACAAATACCCCACACTCTCGTTCTGGGCAGGCCGGTGCCTTTATCGCCTTGTCACTGCGGCCCAAACGCGCAAATAATTGCTCACGTGCTCGACTCCTCTAGGAGCTGCGGCGATGCGTTGCCTTCCCCTCTTGCCAAGGATGGATTCGATTAACCACCCTCCAGCAGCCTTAAGCCGGCCCGTGGACATCCGCCACTACGTGCGCTCGTCGCCATTCAAGGGCTGAGGCCGGAAGCGTCGTGACGCGGTCAAGAAATACTCCTAGTACCCAGCCTTGGCTAGCATGAAGCGAGGAGAAGACAGGCGGAAGCCTCGCGCAACAAACTGGACGAAGGAAGCCTGGCCGTCACGTGCGGCACAGCAGCCGGAGCAGCACATGTGGGCGGCTCTAGTTGATAATGCACCCTTCCCCTTGCTCGCGTCTCGTCCGTTTTCCCTGCGATCAATCTGCATCCCCTCCCGCAGCCTCTGAGTTCGCTGTCTCTTTTTACAGAGCCGTGTTTGACTCTTCCTACTTTATTTTCAACTTAGGGCAACAGCGACCTTTGTCGCCTATATGGCCGTCATGAACGCTCTCAGGAAGGTCAAGAACGCCGCGTTCCCGAAACCGGCCTACTCTGAAGATGGCCGCGCTCAATGGCCATCGCGCATCTCTTTCTTGCTCGCCTCGATGGGTGGTGCGATGGGTTTCGGTAATATGCTTCGGTACCCATCGCAGGTCTACAATAACAGTGGCTTGCAATGGTATGATCGCTTCACGAATCGCGTGGATGAGCTCTACTAACTCAGGGCAGGTTCATTCCGTATATGTGACCCTCAACGAGTCTTGAGCCACCATTCTCTAACTGAAATTCAGATACCTGATCGCCCTCCTCTGTCTTGCTATCCCGGTCATGATTCTTGAAATTTCAATCGGTCAGGCGCACCGGAGTGGTACGGTCAACGCGTACAATGCTGTCGACAGAAGACTCCGCGGCGTCGGTTTGGCCATGGTGTGGACCGGTCAAGTCGTCTGTGTCTACTACGTGCCAATGCTTTCGTGGACGTGGGTCTACTTCCGCCACTCGTTTGGCACCAGCTTCGCCTGGAGCGGCAGGGCTCCCGAGTTCTTCGAAGAGGTGCACTTTCAGGTGCCAGCCAACCCTGGCGTGATCGAAAACGGCAGCGTTCAGAGCTACGCCAGCTATCCTGGCACTGGTGTCTCCGGCGAACTCATCGGCTGGACGATACTCTCCTACGTTATCATCTGGCTTTGCATCTACAAAGGTGTCTCGATCACAGGAAGAGTTGTTTACATCACCATTGGGCTCCCGATTCTCATGACCATCATCCTACTGGGCCGTGGCGTGTCTCTGGAAAATGCTGAGCGGGGTATTAGGCTGTACTTTGCAGAGTGGCACTCGGACAAACTCGCGTCAGGAACCATATGGCAAGCTGCATGCGGTCAAGTCTTCTTCTCCACAGGCGTCGGCTTTGGGTACTTCACTGCGTACGCAAGTTACAACAGCCAATTTGCAAGCGCCGTGTCGGACTCTGTGCTCATTGTCATCTGCAATTCGCTCTATGAGGTCATTGCCGGCTTCATTGCATTCGGCGTTGTGGGCTTCTTGAACCTCATGCCAGAGGACCAAGAAGAGCCAATGGGGACTTACTCTCTTGGATTCCACACTTACCCCGTCGCCATCGATCAAATGCCGGCTCCCTGGCTATGGGCGCTTCTGTTCTTCCTGACGCTCGTCCTCCTCGGCATCAGCTCGTCGTACGCCATGCTTGACGGTCTAGTCACGGTCCTGTGCGACAGTGGGTACGGCCGCAAGTTTAGGCATGTGACCGTGGTCACCGTCTGTGTTGTCGTCTTCTGCTTGTCGTCCTTCGCCTTCTGCACTGAGTTCGGATACGACCTGCTCAACGCGACCGATGCTTGGGCCAACGACATTGCCTTGCTCTGGTCAGCCTGGTGCGAGTGCTACGGATCCGCAACGGTTTACCGCTGGCGCGACGTTGCCGGCCAGGTCGGCAAGCCTTCATTTTTCACCTACAACTTCGGCTATCTTGGCGGAATGTTTGTTGGTTGCGTAGTCGGACAAGCGGTCGGGCCCGAAGCGGGAGCCGGTGCGGGCTTTGGCATCTACATTGTGTGCACAACCATTGCCCTGTTCATCGCCAAGAACCCCGACGCTCCCGCACCTCGCTTCTGGGGCAGGAACATGATGCTCAACCGCGTCTGGTGGCTCTTCTTCTACTCGGTATGTTTTTCATATCATTAGTGACTCTGGCATGCGCTAATTCATCGATCGCAGGGCAACCAACTTGGACGTGACCTCAATGTCACCGTCGCCACTGGGAAGAATTGGTCCATCCCACCGGCCTGGGGCGTGATCCTCCGCTACGTGGCCTGCCCGATCCTGGCCATCATCTTCTCCTTCTCCTACCCCTCCTTCACGCCTGTCCGGTCCGACCCCCTCAGCATCTGGGGCTTCGCCATCGCCAACATCGCCGTCTTCATCGCTATCGCTGCGTTCCTCATGCCGCGCTTCCTCGACGTCCTTGTGCCGGTCGAGCGTCGCCGCGAAGGCGATAAGTCTTACGCGCCCCTGGTTTTGCTCGGCGCCGAAGACCTCCGCGTGCACCAGGGCATGGAGGCGAGTGCGGACAGCTCCGGCCTGGACTCCGGCTCCGACAAGATGCAAAGCTACGAGCCGAAGGTGCAGAAGTAAGGTGTGGGTGTTCGCTGTTGCGTGATCTAGACTGCCATCCCGGACGCGCCTCTTCTCCGTAGCGACGTCAATTGACGACCTGGATATGCGATTGCGGCTGTACTCCAAAGCGACTATCCGAGGCGTTCGGACCGGGACTCCCATGCGCTATCTTTCAAAAGCGACGCCGTGCTTGGCCCTTGGAAGCGACAGTCGTGGCTACCAAAGACGCCAATGTTTGTCGGTGACGACATCCCAGCGCGACTATTTGACGATCAACGACCAGTCCCCCGCGCGACGCTCGTTCACGCCTGGCAAGTCTCCGAGAATAAGACCGTGACGATACCAGGCATTCAGTCTTGGGGACCTTTTGATAGCAGCACGATACCCGTAGCAGCCGTTCTTCTATAGTCAACGCGACTTTGCCTCGTTGACCACTTCCCTCTTTTTTCGTTCCCGCTCACAACCACATCAAGCGAGAGTGAGTGGGGGAGCCACACGCCGTCTCCAGCGGTCAGTCGAGCCTCGTTTCGTTGGGTCACACGTGTTGTCAGGTACCAGCAATTTTCCCAGATATCCGTTCAGGCTTTCAGCGGCAACAGACGCCCGCGCACATGTGTTGCCGGCGTCCCGAAGGCATGCGACAGGTAGCGCGCCGCTGCGGCTGGCGCGTCTGGCTCGAGGACTGGCGCGCGCATAGTCCCTGCCCCTGATTCCTTTGAGTGTCTTTTTGCGTTGCCTTGTTACACCCCGTTCTTTCCTGAAATCCCTCTGCGATTTCTTGTATCCAGATTTTCCAGTCCACCTAGCTTACAGCTGGCGATCATCCACGCACGAGCTTCAAAGTAAAATTTAACACTCCGGGCCCCACCTTACCCATCCGCGAGGTTGACCCACAACAAGTCCAGTGGGCACACTTTACAAAGGAAAATTTCTTGTCTCGTGACACCCGGCCACCAACGGCATACCTTGCGCGCGGCTTTCATCATTCAATGCTCTGTCGCTCCGGCAGGCAGAGACTGCCCTCGATCCGCTGACCAGGTATCACCCCTATCGGTACCTGTCAGAGACCTTCGCTGCAGGTGTGCACGGCACGAATGCCGCAGGGTGCGTGGTTGCCCGCAGGTTTTAGCTGTCAGGCAGCGTAGACGTGGATATTAATCTAGTATGACCTGGCTGTCACGGCCGCGGAGGGTGGCTCCTCACCATGCCTTTGCCCGATTCGCCATACATAAAACCTTGTCCAGTATACAGCCAGACGACGGTCAAGTGTGCTACACAGGAGCAACGCTCTCGCAGAACCTTTTCCAAAATGGCTTCACCACCAGCGTCACAGGAGCGGATGCCACGCTTTGGGAAAATCAATAATCCAAAGTAGCTTGACGCCCTTGGATGCTTGAGAACAAGGGCAGGCTGTCCTGACGATACAACACAGCTCGAAGTGCCAACGCGTTTCTAGACCGCACCTACGTTGTGTAGCCATCTCCACTGCTGGGCCGACCATCCCTTGCTGGCCTTCCCGATTCTGCCTGGCTGACGGCTTCTTTAGACCCATTCGGATCTGGGATGTCCTTGCAGACGCCTGGAACCAATCCATTCAGAGCTGGAGAATGGCAATCTGGCCATGAACCGTTCAACGGAAGCTCGCATCCACGTTGCCGAAGCCTGGATGCATTCAACGTGGATTGCCAGTTCACCAGTTGCTTGCTGGCGTTGAGCCTCATTGTTGTTCCCCTCGTGTCTGTCGAGAATACAGCGGTAGAAGCTACACCAAAGTGCGCTTCGCCGACCGCTCATGGAACTTGAGCTATCAAATTTGCTCTGGTCCACCGCTTGCTAGCGCGAAGACCTCGTGCGATGGAATTTCTCAGGGCCGCTCCACTTCTGCGCAGTAGATGCATGCGCGGACCTTCAAGCCGTTTTCAAGAAGTTGGTGGATCTTTCGACCAGGGGCTAGGAGCCAACCGGAAGCCCTCCATGAACTCTACGCTGCTGTCGTCTTCTGTCGTCGTCGTCGTTTTCGTCGTCTGGTTGCGCAAGGGTTTCCGCTAGAGACTTGTCAACAGCTTTTTCGACGGGAATGACACCGAGCCTTCTCTCGTCGCCCATTAAGGTATATACAATCATCTCTGCTCTAGACTTGCACGATATAATCCACATCAAGCAGACCCAGAATCGAACACCCCCCCTTCGCCTTCTGCCCTCCCAACCCCTTCTCCCCCACAACAGCCACGTTACCATCAGAAATCACAATGCCACTACCCATCACCACGCCCCTCCACGACCTCCGCAAACTCAGCACCTGTTGTACCCACTGACTCACCCAAAACCTCTCCCCCGAATCCACCGTCACCAGCGACCTCCTCGACCCCGACGACCACGCCCAATCCCTCGTCTTCGTCCGCGTCTGGCCCAAGCGCCACCTCCCCCTCCCCGACGGCTGCCGCCTCCGCCTCCCCGTCCTCCAGGGCCTCGTCTTCACCCAAATCACGTCCACGGCCCTCGGCCTTCCCCCACCCACCTCTGACACCGCCTCCATCACCAGCAGCACCAGCACCGGTGCTCTAGCCTCCCCCCTCGCCCCGGCCGAATGTCTGGCCAACGAGCTCGCCCTCCTCCAGCTCCGCGAAGAGTTCGACTCGCCCTGCCCTTCCATTGCTTCCGCACCCTCGGCCGCGGCGCGATTCAGTTCTTTGTCCTCCGCCAGGGGTCGCTGACGCGGGCACACGAGGCGTTTGAGGTGCTGGGGATCAACGAGGATGGGGATGTGATACGGTACTATTTGAGCAAGGCGGTGATGGAAAATTTGGGGAGTATGGTCGAGGCGTTTTGACATGGGGAGTGTGGGAGGGGGAGAATT
>JAWXCT010000108.1:283213-309550 GCA_034509035.1 Saxispiralis lemnorum
CCCCCAAGCTCGTCTCAACCATATGCCACAGACTCCCCCTCCCCGCCTCCCTGACCGCATCCTGGTCAGTATGATACCGACTCCGGGGTGCGTAAAACGCGACATCCAACCCCCTCATCCCCCTCTCCCCAGCGAAAACCTCGTAATCCGTCCCACTCCTTATCAAGCCGCGCTTAAACCCATCCCCACTCACCACAGTACCAAAGGGCCTTCCTGCCCGTGCGTAGAAGCCCGTCACCTCGGCGTCCGTTGAGCGGAAGAGGGTGGCGCGACCGCCGGCGCCGGCGCCCTCGAGGTTGAGGAAGCGAGTTGTGAAGTGTGAGAGCGGGTGGGTGGCGAAGGCGTGCGCGCCGTAGAGGCCGGGCTCCTCGAAGGAGTTGAAGAGGAGGACGAGGCCGTTGGCTGGGAGCTGGCCAGCGCTGTGGGTGTAGCGTGAGAGGAGTTGGAGGAGGGTGGCGACGCCGATGCCGTCGTCCGTGGCGCCGGCGGCGGTCGAGACGGAGTCGTAGTGCGCGTTGACGAGCGTCAGCTTCGGTGGGTGTTTGGGCGGGGAGGTGGGGGTCCACCATGCGCCTGCGGGGTCGTCCGAGCCTCTGAGATAGACGATGAGGTTTTCGCTTTCGCCGTAGCAGAGGCCGCGGTTGGGGGAGAAGAAAGTCGCGTTGGAGGTGCGGTCGTCGAGGAGGACGACGTCGGCGTTCAAGCTCTCGTCGTGGCCCTCGCTGGCGCTGTTGGTCTCTTCCTCCCGGTGTGACCCGAAGCTCATCCCAGCGTCCTCCACCGTTCCCTTTATCCGGCCCCTCAGCCAGTCCGCTACGACATCGTTTCGTACGCTATCGAACGGATGCGGCCGCGCGGCTAGGAATTCCAGGTCGAGCCATGCTGTTGTGAGGTTGACGCCTGGGGCGGGGGTCGGCGTTGCAGGGAGTGGAGGAACGGTGTGGTGGACGTAGAGGAGGACAGCGGCGATGGCGATGTAGGCGGCGGAGGCGAGGAAGGTGACTTGAGGCGGGCGGAAGGCGAGGGGGTTCCAAGAGTTGGGGGCCATGGCTCGTCGTTTGGAGGGGGAGGACCTAGGGGTAGTGTTAGTGGAGATGCTTTTGCAGTTGTGTGTGCGTCGTGCTCTCCGTTCTCCTTGGTGCCGGGAAAGACAGGCAAAAGGATGCCGGGCAGTGCCGGGAAGGGAGACTGACCTTGGGTGCGAGAGAGAGCTCTCGAAGGTGAGGTCGAGGTTGATGGCGACACCGAGCCGTCGAAGCGGAAGCGGGGCTCGAGCTCGACGAGAGAATTGGAGCCGTCACCCCAGCGAAACTCGGTACGCACCCAAACCCAACCTCACCTCCCGATTCAAGCGAGAAGACAATCAACCAGAGCCAACGAGAAACGCGCGTATGTCAGAAAGTCGACGATTGCATTAGACCGGCTATCAGTGCCTTTGCCCTCGCCCGCCCATTACCACGGCATTACGCTTCTATGTAAACGCTATGAGGACATTTCGCTTCGTTATCGTCCCAATGCCACGCCGTGTACTCGACAAACAGAATGGAGAAGCAAGAAGCACAAACAGGACGGCTAGAAAGGCTGACGGCGTGGACTAGAAGGTGACGTTGCGCCGCCACGCTAAGACCACGGCTCCTCGTCCCCCTCTTCCTCCTCCGTAAGGAAATGCTGTAGGCTAGCGCAGAGAAGACCCTATCTTCTCGCGCCCCTTTCACTACGCTTGAGTCTCCATCATCACAAGTTTATCTCCCACACTTGTTCTCAGCTCAAAGTACCACCGCACGCCCATGAACAGACACAGGCTCACTATCCCATGTGCCCGTTCATAAACATCGGCTTATACTCCAGCCCGCCAAAAACATCCTGAATGTTGATGTTGGAGAAGTCATCCTCACCCCCACTGCCCTGCTGCTGCTGCCGCTGCCGCTGAATCTCGGCCTGCTGTTGCTGCTGCGTACGCTGCTGCTGCGGCGTTCGCCCCGCCCACATGCCGCCGGCCGGGGGTCTGGTGGCGGGCGTGTTGGAGGGCAGCCTAGCGCCTCTGAGGGGAGCGCCGGGGCCGCTGGGATAGCCTAGGGCGGCGCTGCCGGTGTGCTGCCGTTGGCGTTGGTCCATGTATGGTGGGAGGGCGAAAAACTGGGCCTCCATGTCGTCATCCACCGCGGGAGGAGCGGCGGGTGGGGGCATGGGGTTCGTGTTGCCCGATTGGAGGTCGAGGCCGCCAAAGGGCGGACGCGTGAGCAGCTGGGCGTGCGGGTCGTCGGCTGTGGTTTTGGGGTAGCGGTTGCTGTTCTCGAAGGTGGTGAGGGGCTGATTCGGGTAGCCGAAAGGTTCGTCTGGCGCTGGGAACATGAGGGTGGAGAGGTCGGCGATGGCAGGGTTGGGATAGTTGTTGGGTGGCATGGTGTACTGGCTCAGGTTCGGGCCCATTGGGTTGCCAGTGGGGTCTGCGCCGTAGTTCAAGTAGGTTGAGGGGTTAAAGTCGGTGCTGGAGGGAGTCTGCGGGCCGAAATTAGAGGACGAGCCGGATTGGGACCAGCTGTCGAAGGGGGCGGGAGAGCCAGAGGTCGGTGCATGCTTGCTGCCGCCCGGGTGCTGGGGGAAGCTACTCGCACGGCGGCTGAGCCCAGGAATGGTGTCGTCGCTGCCAGCGCTCGAGACGTCGGGATGGCTGCGGGTTGCGGCTGGGATTGGCGCCCGCGCGGGGTATGGATCGAACTGCCGCTTTCTGCTGTTCATCATGGGGTTTTGTTGTCCGTTACGCATCCAGTCGGGCAGCCGCTGGAAGACGACATCGAGCGTCACGGTGCAGCGATCAGCAGCCATACTACGTTGCGCGAGAGACGCCAGAACCTGCTTGCCCTCATGCGCATCCTTCATCACCGCCTCCGTGGTCACGTTGTCCGGGTTCTCGGCCGCGAAGTATACCAGCGAGAGGATAGCGAAGAACGAGGTGTACATGATGAACCAGTATGAGCCGTTGAGGAGACCCTTCTGCTTCATCTGCGTCGTAATGTGGATGATGTTCCGCGAGACGTTGACGTACGAAGCCGCGCATGCGTAAGCTCTCTGGTCAATCGGGTTGCTGCGCTTCTCCATCGCCACGAAGTGCAGAAACGGTCGGTAGAGCATGACTTGTGCATGAGAGTAGGACAGCCGCAGCAACTGCTGGACTCTAGTGTAGCGCGCAGGAGCCGGGCAAGGGCTGAGAATTCGAGGGAGCGTGTTCTTCCAGTGTTCCAAATCGCTCTCAATCTCGCGAATGCTCGAGAACGGCACAGCGTACGACTTGTCTTCCGAACCACCGTGCTTCTGCTGCACCTTGATCGGGTAGACGTACCGCACAATCTTCGACAAGATCATGATCAGACGGCTGTGAGCGTTGAAGGCAGTCATGACCGACACCTGCCCGTCCGGCATGGGCTTGATTCCATCCTTCGTTACGTAATTATCGTCAACCTCGGTGGGAAACTCCTGGTCAATGTCCTCATCGCTCAGTGTCTGTGGCAGACCCAGCATGGCGCCGACGTAGATGTCCAGCTTTCGCACTATCCAGAAGACCCGCTTCCTCGTCTCTGCCTCCACAGGATCAAAGTTGCCAGCAAACTTGCGGTGCAGCCCCATCCTCAGCGCGGAACGCAGTGCCACGCCAACATATGCGTAGCACTGCGACATCTTCGCCGAAGACTGCAGGAAGAAGATCATGAAGACGATGGCCTGGATGCCCATGAGATCGCGGCAATCGGCAATGTCCATGAGCTGACGCGCGATCTTGAAGTGCACGAATCCTTGTTGAATGGCGCCCTCGTAGCCATCGCGGTTGACGCCAGGCTGCTCATCCTTGCCGAAGAGGTGTCCCAAAGCCAGAGCGCTGTGAAACAGGGGAAGGTACTTCTGATCTTCGTTTGTGTAGTTCTCTGGCGTGACGGTGTACAGACGCTCAAACCCGTGCCAAAAACTCGGTTTATGTACGACGCGAAACAGTGACGTCGCATCGTCGACGGCGTTTTCCAGAATCCCCTGAGCCTGCTTCTTCGGCGGAAGATCACTGCTTGTCACGACTTCTCTGGCGGAAGGCGATTCCATATTGTTGGACCGCGGAGACTCTACTACCGGCGACATTGCGCGTGACTTGAGGAACGGCGACGCCGCTGTGTCCGGGCCCATCAAGTCGCCCAGCTGCTCTCGCATCCTCCTCACAAAGCTCAGACCAGACGAGTGGCCGTGATAGTCCCAGTTCCCCGCCTCGTCCATGTCCAACTGCGCGACCGCACGCACCATTGATTCAATCTGGGTATCCGACCTGTTCAGCGTCCCCGGCTGCGGGTTCGGCGGTGGTCGCTGTCCGGGCTGCAGCTCTTGCGCTGAGGCTGGCGTGCCCTTGCCAGGCGCGCCGGGGATCCATCCTTGCGAGACGGCGGCATCGATTCCCGGGTCGCTGAGGTCGAGATTGGGGATGAGGATGTGCAGGAGACCTTCGGCTCGCTTGGTGCGGTGCTCGAGGTGTTCGACGTACTGAGGGGCGGGGTTGCGGCGGCGGTTGGAGGGCTGGTCGTAACTGCATTCTAGGGACACATCAGCAATCCGCCCACCTCACCGTGCTTCTTCGACCTACCGTAGCTGTAGACGGTGCAGTGTGTGCAAGGCTGCTTGCCGTCGCACTTAATTTTCTTGCGGCGGCACTCGTCACATGCGCGCGTGACTCGGCGGCGCTTTTGCAGGTGCACCAGCGGCTTGGCCGTTGATGCGCTCCCGTCTGCGGCGGCGGAGGCGGCCGAAGGTGAGTCGTGGGCCGGCTGGTCAGGTTTCAGGTCGTCGGACTCGTCTTGGGCATCTTCAGAGTCTTCGCCGCTGAGCACGGAGTCATCGAGGTGGTCGGGAGGGGCAATGGTTCGAGGAGGGAAGGAGGGGCGCGGAGGGGGGTCCAGGGAGGCCTTTCGCGGTGCCTCTTGCACTCGATGGCGGCCGCTTGGCAGTCTGCTCGCTGGCCGGAGCGCCCGGCTGGCGACTGTCGCTGCGAGCTTGGCAATCAGCCCTGTGATGGACGGAATCGCGGAGCGCGCACGGCAGGTGGCGCGGGGCGTGCCTGCTCGATTCGTGTGCGCGCGTCTTCGCCGTGGTGGAGTAGTAGTGGTGGTGCAGTGGCGGAGACTGGGACGGGAGTGAATGACATGCGTGAATGGATGCAATGCGTCCTTGCTCGTCGAGCCACCGGGCCAACAGGCGAACGAGGTTGTACTCTGGGCACAGGCTGGCCTTATATCGTCTGCGGTGTCGCTGCCTTTCATGCGGTCTCGCGCTCGACGCCGGCGATGACGAGACGGCCTCTTCACCACATGGACGGGTGCGGACTGAACTCTACCCGTGGTGGCAGTCTGACTTCACCGCGTCCTGGCGAGCCATGGCCATGGCGTGGAGGAAACAGCCACCTGCTCTGCCGAGACGAATGCTGGCTTCACCTGCTCCCACGCCCATTCGAGCTTCGCACGCTTTGCCAGGCCTTGGGGCTGCGTAATGACAACGCTTCCTTCTAGCGGAACCCAATGGCTCGGTGCATAGCGTCGCAGCGCCCAGGCCTGCCAAACAACTACAGATCTTGACGGCTATCGAGAGCGTACGCGTCCGCAATCTCTCCAGACGTGCTTGCGTGGCCTGCGCAAGTTGGCGTGAAGCGCAGTAGCGCGCCCGAAAGGTCCGCTGCCGGTCTAGCATTCCATCATCATCATTATTATCATCACCATCTCCCGCCGGCCGGTCTAGGAGTTGCAGCGGATCCTCTGCCCTGTGGGGCTGATGCCAACTGCAGTGAAGCGAGCGGCGGGGGCGGGCACGGGAGCGACGCTCCGAGGTCGCTGCTTAACCCCGCACCGCCTCTTAAGCCCGTCTTCACCTGCGGACCTCACCACAACCACCTCGCGGCTTTTCTCCAGCAACAAACCGCCGCGCAACGCCCCCAGCATGCCGATACATAGCCAAGCATACCGACCCCTTGGCTCTCCGCTCCCGTGACCCGTCGCGCCCTCTTGCCCGCCCCGGCCGAAGCGCCGCGAGCGACGCCCCACCGATGCCCCACCGATGCCCCACCGATTCAGCCCTGGCGCAGGGCTGCGCGTGGTGACGCCACAGTTGGACCTTGGGATTCCGCAGAAGCCGCTCGGTCGACCTGCCGCTGACGGGGGAGAACGTCGAGGCCAATGGATAATTTCACAGACCAGTCTCTCCCCTTGAATCGCGTTCTCGGAGCTATTGACCATTGCAGGTCGCAACATTTTGGAGCTTTCCAATTCAAACAGTTCAAGCCGAACAGATGTGACACCCTCGCCGAACCCGAGGAGTCGCAGAAACTTTTCATCCAGCCTTACTAAACTTGTCCCCACCCTGAACGAGAAAACACGAAAATCCCCGAAAAGCTCTCCACCTCTCGTAGCACCGTCCAACCTAGATCGAAGCAAGGGACTCCAGGCCCGACGCACCGTCCGCCGCTCACTTAGCCCTACAACGTTGGTTCGCCAGCCCTACAAGGCGGTTCCGTGCTCATCTGTCGAGCAACCTCCCGCCCAACCCTTGGACGTCGGAGTCTCTGGCCTTTGAGAGAGCCCTTTCGACATTACACAATCAGACAGTACCGGCGATTTTATATTCTCTCCTCGATCACACCGCTCCAAGCCGACGTAGCGTGAAGGCCTTACGAAACCCCTCTCCTATCCCCGGCCGCCCGCCGCAAGGGCCCACCTCCAGCGCTTCCGCCCACCTCCGGCGGACGCGTCTGCGCGTTCGCATAGCTCCTGCATGCGCGCGGGGGCGCCCCGCCCGAGGCGACGCGATCTAGCGCAAGGCTGCAGAAGCGAGACGGCGTGCAGCGAGCGGCCAGCTGAGATTCAGCCTTGTCGTGCGTGGCGAGGAGGGGCGGGACGAGGCGAGGGGGTGTTGGAAACGGGAATCTTCCAGTGTTTCCCCTCCGTAAGGGAGTAAATAGACTCTCCGGGGACGTCGATGATGAAGAAGAGGTGACCACGTCACGCTTCAAGGACGCGGTGAAAACATCAGAGTTGCACCCGCCTACCCGTCCGGTCGGTTCGGCTCAGCGCAACTGGTGTCCAGCGAGCAGAGAACAACCCACCATTGGCGCCGGCGATGCACACAATCCCCCATGCACAATCCCCCATGCACAATCCCCCCCTCAGTCGCACCGTCACCTCGCTCCCCACAACAACAACACGCCAGCCCTACAGCCCGATGAGGCAACTCTTGCCCTCCCCATACGGCGCTTGCTCCACCCGGCTGCCGACACTGAGGTGATGTGGTTTTGCCTCCCAAGCCGCGCGACACCATCGAACCTAGAGGTGTCGTCAGACTAGGGGGAAGCGTTTTTCTCGACGCTGTCCCGCCGCAACTGTGCTTTTTGCTTGCCTCGGGAGTAAACTCGACGCACGCGTCGCGTCGCGCCCGCGAAGGCGGGATAGATGCGCAAGGGCGCTTGGTGAGGGTGAAGATGGCAGGAGAGCAACATTGGCCGGAGGTGCAGCCATGTCTTCTGCAGTACGATCCGGGCACAGAAGGACCTGGTGGTGTGCCGTTATACACCAGCTCAGAAGTCGCACTGTCGGGAGTCGCGGGTAGACGGGAGTCGGGAACAAGATTCAAGGTCCACGATACATGGCCCTTGCTAGATATGATACAGAACAACGCCATGCGAGCTCACAAGGGCACTCGCGGAACGAGACACGTCCTCCAATACACACAAGCCCAGCGTCGCGACGCCTCTCCCATGTTCCTACTTTGCCCTTTTCCCCCAAAGGCGTCCGTGAGTGGTGAAATGCCCTCCCGCCCCAATGATGCAAACGTTCAAAACGTACAGGTGCCGATCCTTCGTCCAGGTACACAAGGTCGTGCGCGCAAGTGTGCGGGATAGGCACGTGACAGTGCGCCGCCCACGCGTCCTCGGCCTCTACTGCGCCGGCCGCTGCTGCTGCCGCCTCTTGGGGTTCGCCGTCCCCTTCTTCGGCGTCGACTGCCGCCCGCCCGCGCTCTCACCGTTGATATACTTCAGCAATTCATCCAGATTCCTCTGGTCCATTCCCCCCGGCGCCGCGGCCTCGCTCCCACCACCAATAGGCGCTGCACCCGTTGCGGGCGGCTGCGGCCGCGCTCCCATTGCAACACGCGAGGTGCGCCCCCCCTGCCCGCGCAGCAGCAGGCGACGGTTGTTGAGCAGGGCGTTCGCCTGACGCGCCTGGTGCACGGCCGAGTGCGTGAGCGTCTCGAGCCACTGCTCGGCCTCCTTGGTGTTCTGGTTGTCTGGGCCCAGCTCGGCGCGGAAGATGGTGTAGCTCTCGCGCATGCGGGCGACGGCGGCCTTGCCGTCGTGGTCCACGGCGAGAGCCTGCGCGAGCTGGAAGAGGAGCGTTGCCGTCGCGATGGCGTGGTGGCCTGAAATGTCCTCGCAGATGGCCAGGGAGGCCTCGAACCAGAGGCGGGACGTGTGGAAGTGCTTGAGGGTTTGGAGCATCACGGCGGCGTTATTGAGGGTCGTGATGGAGTCTGGGTGGCCTGGGCCGTAGACCAGTTTCCAGAGGTCGAGGGCGTGGCGCACGTAGGCGAGCGCGGTGCGCGTGTTGCCTGTGGCGTGCTCGAAGAGGCTAAGGTTGAGGTAGGCGAGGACGGTCTCTGCGTCGTCGACGCCGACGGTGCGCTCAAAGACGATGACGGCCTTTTTCGCAAGCTCGACCGCTGCGCCCTTTTCTTCGAGGCCGTAGTACAGCGTCGAGAGGGCGTAGTAGACGCGCGCGACCTCTGGGTGGAGGATGCCATAGATCTGCTCGTGCAGGCTCAAGCTTTCCAGCAGCAGTTCTTGGCCGAGGTCCTTCTGGTCCTGCTGAATGCTCATGCGGCCGGCGTCAAGCGCCTCTTCCGCAAGCACGCTGCGAGGTGATGCTTCCTTGACGATCGGGACGACGTTGAGGACGTGGTCAGGGTGGAATGTGTTGGGCTGGAGGGTCGGCGATGCACATGCCGCGCGGGCGGGTGAGTGGTCGGCATTCTTCTTTTTCTTGTTCTTGCTCTTGCCGCCTTCTGAGGGCGGGTGCGTTCCGTTCGTCTGCGGCACCGCCAGCGAGTCTGACGACGCCTTCTCCTGCAGCGCCTTGGACTGCTGGCCAGCGGCTTCCTTGATGAATTGGTACTCCCGAGCTTCAAGCTGGACGCCAAGTTTCAATGAGACCTCGCGCAACAGCTGCAACCGCTTAGATGGCTCAACAAGCCCGCCGCCGATCAGGTAACGATACCGAAGCTTGATCTGCTTTTTGAGCTCGGTATCCAAGCTCTCCGGCGTGACCTTTTCGTAGCTGAAGTCGCCCTCAGGGTACATCACCCTGATGTCCTCATCCACCTCAGCCTGAGGCTTCGAGTTCAGCTCTGCGCCTAGCAAGCAGTTCAGCAGATGGCTGACGCAGCTCTGCACGAGCGGCGGAGGCAGACTCTTCAGTTTCGAGCTGGCAAAGTGCTTGAAAGCCCTTGCCACCATCTCCTGCTTGCACAGCTGGCCGAGAGAAGCAATGCGCTTGTCCTTGCCCTGGTCTTCGTCGCATCGCCGTGCGATCTCGCCGAGGTAGCGAGCGTTAATGCCGCGCTTGTGCATGTCGCGGACCAAGCTTCGACCATCCATTGGGAAACCGACCTCACCCTCTTGCATCTCGCGCACGAGCCGAGGGATCACATCCTCTCTCAAGTACTTGCACACGGTGCGCACCTGCTCCTCATCGGCCTGCCACTCGGACTTCTCCGCCTCGGTCTTGGGCTGCTGGCCAGAGAAAACGTCGGGGTTCAGGGAGAAAGAGAAACCTGACACGTCCACGGTCTCCTGTGGTCGCTGCTGCTCGCTTCCCTCTTCGCCATGCTTCTTCGCAACCTCGTCGCTCGACCCATCAGCCTTCTTCTCCTCAGAAGCACCATCCTGGATCGCCTTGCCATCATCCGCCTGGTGCTTGTTTGCTCTCTTCTTCTCGACCTCCTTCGCAATGTACTCCCTCAGCTTCACAATTCGGAACGAATCCACAAGCTCCGGCCGCAGCACCGTCATCCTATGCGGGTACCTCTCCTCCTCGCTCTGGTCGTCCCCACGGTGCTGCTCCAGCCAGGCCACGTCCAGCGGGGTCGTGCGGTACAGATCCAGCACGTACTTCCTCCCGTCCGTGCCCATCAGCCCTTTCGTCTCCACGCTCGCTTCCAGCTCGTGCTTCTTGCCCTCTTTGTCCCAGACGGCGTGCTTTTTGACCTTCATCGCCTTGCTCAGCTCGGCGAAGGGCTGCGCGAAGGACTCTAGAGTGGCGATTACGTCTTTGCCCTCCACACCGCCGTAGTCGATCTGGTGCTCGCCCGGGTCGCGCTGCTTGAAGATGCCGGGCACGATGCTCTGACCGACGATGCGCTTTCCGAGGTAGTCGACAACCACGGTACCTGGCGTGAAGAGGCCGTTGACGTCGAGCTGGTTCACGGTCTTCACGCCCAGCACGTCCTTGCCCGTTGCGACTCGCGCAGCTTCGTCGCCGCCATCGCTGGCAAAAGTGCCGACGCCGTCCGCACCGAACGAGTAGAAAACGTTGTTATAGACGAAGATCTGCGCATCCTTCGCCTCCGTCGGGTTTAGCGGCTGGATCTCTCCTCGAGCAACCAGCACGGCGCCTCGCACTGCGGCTTCGTTGTACTCTGCGAAGAGCTTGCTCGTCAGGCGTTCGCGGAAGACGCGGTCCTGCACCGTCTCCTTCGGCAGTTCGCGCGTCGATTGGAACTCTTCGTTCCAGTCGCGAAGTGTCTCCGCGTTCTCGGCGCCAGCCAGGAGGTAGGGCTCTTGCGTACGAGTGAGGTCGGACTGGTGGTTATGCGCCGATGAGAGGGCTACGAGCCATGGTGCTGCGGGAATGCTGTTCGAGAGCTGGTAAGCGGCCAGGGGGTCGCGCTCACCGTTGTACTCTTGCAGCTTCCGGAATGAGGAGTCGAAAGAGGGCGAGAGTTGAGCGAGGAGGCTGATGAGCGAGTGCGCGGAGAAGGACTTTGGTGAGCTGCGAGGGGTAGGGTCGAATTTATGGTTGGTCGACTTGTTGACGTAAAATCCGGCAACCGTAGTCGTGATGTAATGTTGCTCGCCCTCGTTCGTCGTGACCTGAAGGTACAGCAAGTGCCCTTTTATGCGAAGGTGGTAGGGGGGCGGGTTCCAAGCGGAGAGCGACAGACTCTTCACCGTCTTGGGAGGAGCGTCGCGGGACTTGGCCAACAGCGTCGAGATGTGACCCGGCGCATGAAGGTCGTAGTCCGTGACCGGGCTAACATCCTCTTTCCCACCCTGCTCGCCAGGCAGCTCCACGCTGTCGCACAAGCTCGTACCTGCATCCACACCCATAACCAAGTCCGTCCGATCCCCAGACGCCCCGATCAACTCCCGCACTCTCACAACATGCATGCGCGCCTGCGCTTCGGTGTACGGGTCCTCAATCAGCGAGCAGACCGGGTCCTGGATGATCTCGGGAACCTCGGACAGCTCGACAAAGTCATTGATGCGCTTGCCGTGGTGCTCGAGGTGAAAGCACGAGTACTGGAAGGTGTGCGGGGTGTCGATGATCGTTTGACGGATGTCCTGCACCTGCTCTTGCGTCGAGACTGTCGTCTGGATTTCGCCCGGGGCATGAGGAAGCTTCACCGTGAGCTGGAAGACGTGCTCAGCCGGCGCGGCAGCATCATCCGCGTTCTCGCCATCTTCCTTCGAAGCATTGAGCGAGCCATTGGTCAAGGGTCCGTTGCCCTCTGTTGTCGTGTGATCATTCGAGGAAGAGTGCACCTTGTTGTCTGGTGAGGTCCAGCATTAGAAATGGACTTCCGATCTTGCAATTTCGTCCCATCATAGTCCTTGCTCATGTCTTCCAACTGCCGACACCCAATGCCATTGGCTTACCATTATTTGCGGCGCCATTGTCTTTCGCAGCCATATTCGCAAGCCCGACTCTTTAAATGGAATCAAACCGCGAGAAGATGAGACGAGAAGCGGAGGTTGGCGAAGTCGCGGCCGTAAGAGGATGAAAGGGTGTAGTGTTACAAGAAGGGCCAATCTATGGTATAATACAAGGGGTGATGGAGCGCGAAAGACAGTTGTCGAGCAGCAGATGATGGACGAAGATTTTCCACAAGCACGACCCTCGGACGCTGGCTGGCAGCTGCACGCTCTCCTCCGAATCGCTCCGCTAGCCCGCTCCGTGCGCATCACCACTTCTTTGATGCATGCCCGGCGTCTCTTCTGCTGCGTCTTCCGCTTTCGCATGATTGGTGCTGTGGTCGGTTCGCGACCTGGCGGATCACGACGCAGGAGTGGCTGCTCTTGTAATGGCGACTTTGCGGGCGAGTGCCCGCTCGATGTCGCTTCTTGCTGCCCCAAGTGATCGACCTTGACAACCCTCGTGCCAGACGGATGTAGCGCGCCGGGCCGTTTCCGAGATCTGCCCGGGATTCCCAAGCACGCTGTCCTCGAACTCTTCTCTCCTTTTCCGGCTGCAGCTGGTCTATACATTGCCTGCGCCGACTTGGCGTGGTTGGAAGAACGCGATGTCGTTAATGTCAGTCAATTGATTACGGGTGCATTAGAGGGCATTTCGAAGTTGCTGGAGTTTGGGCGGATTCCTGTCGGCAATGGCAACCTCCATACGCTCGTTAAACGCGTCTCGCTTCGCGTGCCACTTCAAATTCACCTGGAGGAAACCGTATTTCCGTCCTGGGTTCACTAGCGACGAGTCACAGACTCGTCGTAGACAGTTACAGCGACCATGGCAACCACAAATACGACATTTGCAGATGCAGACTGGACCGGATCTACCTGGTCCCCCGGACGAAGAACCGAAAGACAAACGATCCAAGCCAAGCAAAGGCAAGAAGTCAGAGCGCGACGAAGACGACCAGCCGCAATGGAACTCAACATTGTTCAAGATATTTGAATCCGCTCTCACCACACTAGCTTCAGTGTCTATTCTCGGCCTGGTAGGCTACGGCTACACTCGCTACTACAAGTACATGGTCCTGGAGAAAATAGAGAATGCCTTCAAACCCGGCGATCCCGTCCTGGAGCTCGCCGCGACGACGAAACTCAACAGCCATGACGAGGACGAGCTGACCGATGAGGGCAAGAATCGCGAGCACTGGGTGTTGCGGGAAGAGCAGGAGCTAATCGATGCGATCGTTGCTGGACGAACCAAAGGCCATTATCATCTGCTGGTAGGCGAGAAAGGGACGGGAAAGTCGAGCATGTTGATCGATGCTATGGCAAAGGTTGATGGGGAGGGCTGTGCTATGTTCGATGCGCACGCAGATCCAGAAATCTTTCGCATACGATTAGGCAAGGCGCTTGATTTTGAGGTGATTTCCCCAATGAGATAGATCGCGAGGTTTTCTTCACTAACGAGGCACAGTTCCACGAGGACAACATCGGATCACTATTCTCGATCCGAGGGCCAAGAGACGCGAGTGCATTGCTCGACGTGGAGCGCGCGTTTAACAAACTAGAAAAGATTGCGCTTCGACGTCGAGATCAGATCGGCAAACCTTTGATTCTCATTGTAAACAGCATGCACCTCCTTCGCGACGACGACGCCGGCAAAGACCTTCTCGAACTCCTCCAACAACGCGCGGAACAATGGGCCGCCAGCAATCTCGCGACCATGATCTTCAACAGCGACGACTACTGGATCTACGAACGCCTCAAACAATACGCGACTCGCATGAACGTGATGCCCATCCTCGACCTGAGCAGACCCAAAGCTATTTCCGCCCTGCGCAACTACCGCAACCGATACCGCAGCGAAGACACACCGCCCGAAATACTCGAGCAAATCTACGACCGTGTGGGTGGCCGTCTTGCATTTCTCGGCCGCGTCGCCAAGTCCCATGACATGCTCAAGACCGCCAACGACATCTGCCGGCTGGAGAAGACGTGGTTCCTCAGCCAATGCGGCATCCTCGGTATGGAAATGGACGACGACGTCATGAACCAGCAGAAGTACGCTTCGGCCGCCATGGTGCTGGCCAAAGCCCTCGTCGACATGGAGAAGGACATGGAGCACACGTACGATCCGGATAAGGGGCATCTGCTGCCCCAGCTGCCGCTGCACGAGGCGCGCTATGTGATGACGCGCGCGGATTTTATTCAAAGCTACGACGCGATCAATGTTTTTACCATTGACTCGCATGCCATGGTCCGCGCAGATAGCGTGCCCATGATGAATGCTTTTCGCGAGATCTGCACCGAGCCGGGCTTCGACGAGTTTTTGGAGGCGACACTGCAGCGGATCGGCGACATTGAAAGCCTGGGCCGCACGCGAGAGTTGACGATCAAGGACTTGTGGGACGGTGGGAAGTACTCGGTTATTATGTCGGATGCGAAAGGGAGAAAGGCCGGGGACTTGACGTTCCAGGTTGCGGAGAAGGAGGGGGAGGGCGACGACGAAGGATGATTGTTGTGTCTCGTGCCGACATAGAGAAAGGCCTTGTAGGTTATTGCTGCGTAAGCTAGAGGCGTTATCCAACCTTTCATATTAAGACTCCTATTTTTATGCTTGCATCTGCCTTGTTTGCTGTTACAGTCGTTGCACTTGTTTTCATTACCTGTCGATGTTGAACACGTTCCTCAGATCCATGCATCAACAGCCAGGTTTTATTTTTACCTGGCCGATGGTGCGAGCGTCGAAGACGAGCATACAACATCGTTGCACGAACAAATATCTCTCTTGATCGTGCGAGCGTGGAATGTAAGCACACGATATCGTTGCACGAATAAGTTTTTCTCTTGGTCGTCTTGGTCGTCGACGAGAAATATTTTCTAGAGGCAGTTCACACGAAAATCGGATGCCTCCTACCCGAAGAGGCAGGTATCAGCGTCTTGGCAAACATGACCTTGACATTCGAGTCGCCTTCCTCCCGATATTGTGAACCTTTTCCCACAGACTACCGCTGTCCTCCATCGCCATACCATGCTTCTAAGTGGATATCGGCTCTTCAGTGGACACCTAAGAGCCCTAATTTCGGAGCGAGACACAGACTGGCGATACCAAAGGTATCAAAACACAGACTCACAAGCCTGGAAGAGCTTCTGAGCGTTTGTGGAGCTCGAAAGGTTCTCAACACATTATGCCGCTCCGTTGTCTGCGAGCGAGTTTAGGGGAGGTACGCGAACGATCTTTTCCAGAACGTAAAATTCGACGACGCGCCAGGCCATCGGCCAAAGCAGACGTGCGATGAGAACATGCAGCGTTTCGAGGCGAGGGAAAATTTTGAGACACCAGAAAAAATCTGAGGAGGCTTTCGTCTGGCGAGAATGGACTGCACGATTGATGAGGCAGGTAATGGAGAAGTAATCTTGCAGCTGGGGCCATTCTGCCGGCCCTTGCAAGCTCATTGACATGGCACTGTCCTCGGGGTTCTCATGATCGCGGAAGATTTTGACGCGTGCTGAAGGTTCACTCACTTGGGAGATTGCGCTTTTCATATGCTCCAAGCACATGCATTGAGGGTTGGGTGGGTGGTTTTGCACGCTACATGTGGTGCGATTGGCAAGTATTTGACACACTCGGAGCCTGGTCCTGTTCCTTCTCTCTCTTCTTTCCCTACCTGCCTCTTCTATTCTGCTCCCATTTCGTCTCTGCCCTTCCGCTGTCACACAGCTGTGTCTCCAAAGTATTGCCCTTGGTCCTTCAAAGTCTCGTCCTTGTCTCTTCGGCGCCCCCCATCTATCACGTCTCATCATCAGGGATAAGTCTGAACCGTTGAGTCCGCACGCGCTCCGCGAGCCATAGGACCATACCGACAACTGAGAGGAGAGCTCGCGTTCCGAGTCAGCACCTGTCTGTACTCTCTCACCGTGCCAAAAGTACAAGAAAACACTGGATTCCACGAGGGTGCACGAGCCTACAGTTGCACCTGAATAGCGATCTTCTGATCTTTATCGGCAGCTACTTCAAGCTCGCTTGCTGAGCAAGGCTGCGCTTACAGCGAATGCTCAACCTGACTCTCTCCGAGCCTCTCCAAGCCCTTCGACACTCTTCAAGGCCCAGAATACTTCTCTTTACGCCTGGAAATTCTCTCAAACACCCTTCTACCTCGCGACACAGCGCATCACTGCTCCGCTGCTAGCTTGGGCTCATCCGAGCACACTAGAGTCTCTAAAGTCACAACGCAAACCCGTGAATAGCACACGGAGCCCTGACATTCGGCGAAGAGTCGCGTTCCAACCACCAGGACCCAAAAAGGAACACGTCGTCCTTGCAGGTAATTGCACACAACGGGAACCGTTCCTCCCGGAGTTCAAAACTCGAACAACATGACTTCGTCCTTGTGGGCGCTGGCCATTCTACTGCTGCATCTGTCTGCAGCGGTGGCGCAGGAGACATGCCTGGACACCACTAGCGTCACAGAGTTTTCCACCTCCGTTGTCACCATGTGGCTCATCAATGGCACCAACATTGGATCTACAGATGATGCTGTCGACTTGAAAGGAACTGCAGCGCGCCAATCGACCACGAGGACGAATGCCACCATATCCGTGCCTAGCTCAGCTTTGCCAAAGAGACAGGTTACATTCTGCCCCGATGCTGTGGAGGTCACAGTCACTACTATTGTTACCTCTAGAGTCTCTGGGCGGCCATCACAAGCTCTGGCCCCAGCATCACGAAGTACCGTTTCTGAGACCGCATCTACTGATACAAGAGCCGGCGCGTCTGAGAGTACCGAAGAGCCCACTGCACCCAACGCCAAACCTACCTCTAGTTCATCCAAGACGCTCATGGCCACAACGTCTTTCAGCGCACAACTCCCGCCACCGAGACCGCTCAGCTTGAGCCAAGGAGATGGACCATCCGACACTACCCTCTCAAGCCAGAAAGTCACAGGCATAGCTGCATACATTTCGTTCCCCACGGACTTGACTACTGTCTTTACGCCAACGACTTCCTGCTCTTCACCCCCCTGCTACGTCGAGGTTCCACCAATGCCACTTGCCTCTAGCCGGGAGTTTAACTACCCCGAGGGACTCACGACTCCCCTCTGCCATGCTGCCTGTGGCCTACTCACGACTACCGAATATGCAATTACCGCTGGCAACAATACGTACACTGAAGTTAGTTTCGGGCTAGAGACGCAAACAAAAGAGGGCGTTGGCCCGGTCACTGCTCGTCCAATCCTGGGACCCGGCAGCATAGACATTATGGTGCCACACCCCTGGACGCAGTGTCCACCCAGATACCCGGGAAATTCTGAAGATGGGAAGTGCGGCCCCGAAAACCTCTTAGCATGCCCCCAAGGCTTTTGCTGCGGAGCGGAAGGGAAGTGTGGCAAAGGAGAAAAATTTTGCGGATCAGGATGCCAGCCTGAATGGGGAGTCTGCGCTGAATTGGAGGGGTGCATTCCTCCACCAAGTACGGACGGATCTATGGATCTCGTGCCCTTTCTATTGGGTTGGCAGGTACCTTTGCCGCCCCCCTCGCCAGGCCCGCTACCGCCTCCTCCTCCTCCCGAGGGAGTGCCGCCTATCATAGCCGGCTCGCTACCTCCTATTCCACCATTCCCTCCGCCACCGGGACCACCGGGATTTCCGCCATTCCCACCCCCCGGATGGTTCCCACCAGGGCCACGGGAATGCTTTGGACCTTTCTGCGACAAAGGAAACGACGACAACGAAGATGATGACGACAAAGACGAAGACGACCAGGACGATGACGAAGATGACGAGGACGATGACCTAGTGGAAATCTCGGCATCAGTCAGACAGACCACCACAGACGAGAATGCTGCTTTAGTCGCCTCCGGCCCGACAGCAACTCCCAAGTCATCTGACTCTACTACTTCGAGCAGCTCAAGCAGCGCGTCCGCTTGCCCTACGAGCGTGCAGGTCAGTGTTGAAGACGACCAAGGGCAAGATGGAGCTGAGGGGTGGTGTCCAACCCTTGGTGACCATGCTCCCAAAGCCGATGATTCCCAGGGAGAAGTTGGCGAGGACAATGCAGGCGCTTGCGCGCTTGTGAGGGAAAAGGATCGTCCTTCAATCGAAGACTCTCAAGGAGAAGATGGACAGGACCAGGGATCATGTCCGATCATGTCGGCCGATGAGATGTTCACTTTCTTCTCGTCCCAGGGCGAGAATGGACTCGGAGGGTCATGTCCGGTTCTCTCTCAAGACGAGCTTCCTAGAACTACCGAGTCGCAGGGCGAGACAGCAGGGCGAGGCTCGTGCCGATCGTTCAACTCGAATATCTCACCACTCGACGACCAAGGGCAGGACGGAGTTGAAGATCCAACATGCGAGTACACCAAGGATGTTTCCATAATGGCTCCCGGCTGGGCTCCGGCGGACCTTGACGAGGACCACATGACCGTTGCCCCGGAGACTTGTGCCGGATTCCTTGAAGTCTACAATGGACTCCAAGCAGATCTCTCAAAACTTGAAGATGAAATCCTGAACCGCTACTCGAAGCAACTGTCTCTTCAGTCCAACATGGAGGAAATCGCCCAGGGCAACTTTAGTGCTATAAGCAGCGAGGCATGCAATTCTACGACATATCTCGAGAGGCTGAACAGTGTTCAGTCATGCGATCACATCCTCGACATGCTTTCCGAGGTCGGCTGGGGAGGGGAAGCACTATCAACGCTGACTTCTCTTCTGGAACTCCAGCCCAGTCGAGATTCGGAGCTACAAGCATTGAGCTCGGGACTACTCTGCCCGACTTCAACCACGTCGGACTGTCGTGGTATGGGCGATTTTCTCGACAGTGTTAGCGGAGGGATGCAGACGATGATTTCCCAGAAAAAAGTAGCACTGGCACTAATGTCGTCGGCCGTCTTTCGAGGAAACGCTCCTGGAATAAGCAAGGGCTTCTGCGCCATGCAAAACCTCGGCCAGATCACCAGCAGATTGAACGCTTGTCCCAAGTTCGTCAGCGAGCTCACGAAGGGGACTCTCGATTTAGTATCGGCCTTCCGAGACGCGAAGAGCGACAGAGACGACATCGCAGCTGTTTGGACAAGCGCGATATCCTGCCCAAGCCTGCCCAGATTACCGAACGGCCTACTCGACATTGCCATAGGCGGGGCGATGTGGTTCATCCCGCTCAGCTCATACCAATCTCTCCAAAACTGCACACCGCGTTACGTGAGGACCATGCCGATGTGTACTCAAGTAACTGTGGATGCGCCGAGGGCTGTGACATTGAGCAGTCAGGATGGCACCCCCGTTCTGGGCACTTCCTACGAGATTCTGCCTTCCTGCAAGTGCGGCTGGTACACTGAACAGGAGGTCTGGCCCACACACGAAGCCTGCGGGATGACCTTCTGTCCAAATGCGCTCCCTCCAGGAGCCGTCTGGCCTGTGACACGGCCTTCAAACGCGGGTGGAGGGAACGCAGGGACAACGGGCGCCCCAACCCAGGGGATTGAAGGCTTGGTAGATCCTGATAACACTCGTAGTAGTGGAATCACAGCAGCTCATGTCATACCGAGCTCAAAGTGCATTCAAGGTTGCGAAGCCCCGAGCAGAGATGGGGTCGGCTCCTGTATGTTGAAAGAAATCGACGGGGAGACGGCCTATTGTGAATGCGAGTCCAGCACCACCTTCGCACCCGACACCAAGTGTGGATGGAGAGTATGTCCGAACCGGTCAACGCAGCACTGCATCACCAAGACGCCGGGTCCTTGTATCGGTCCTTACGACTCAAGGGTGGGATGGTGTACTTACGTTTCGCGGCCAGGCACATCGGCCTCTTGCGACTGCAGGACAAATGAGTTGTACGAATACACCAACGAGTCGACAGACGAACAAGTCTCCGTGACCATGCAGGAGGTATGCGGAGTCATGGCGTGCCCCAATGCAATCGCCACTGCAACATCCAACGATGGCGACCAGGACGGCGAGTTCGAGGCAACCACGATCGATCTCTACTCCGAGCTGCCAGAGCACGCTTTACCTGTTTCTGGCGATGAGCTGTGGACAGAGGCTTGCACGCCCCTCGTGCGAACCTTAGGAGACTGTACTCTACTCAGAGGCCAAGACGAGTATGGCTGCTACTGCAACCCGGAGCAGCGCTTCTCGCAAGATACCGACGAGGGAGAAACCCAGAGTCTTGTACCAGCAAGCACTCGCTGCGACGAAGTGGTTTGTCCGAACATGATTTCCACGATCATATTACGAGAGACAGAGGTGTTGAGTGTCGCTGCTACGCCGACCTGGGACACGTGTACGCCTCCCACCACCAACGCACACGGCGAATGCAAACTGTCGTTCATTGTCAACGCAACCGACGCCCAGACCACGACCTGGTGTATCTGCGAGGACAGGGACGACCCAGGAAGCCCTGTCAGCCCAACGGAGACATGCGGTACCGTCGTATGCTTTAACCAGCGTTCCGCCGCAATTACCATCACCGCTGCGGCCTCGTTGGTGGAAGCCAGAGGAGTAAGCGATGTTCCGTCAAGGAGACCTGCGCACATCGAGGGCTTCTTCAAGCCTCTGGTTGGGCTGCCCGAGTCCGCGCTGCTCAAAGAAGCGGAGTGGATGGACCGGGAAGTGCTCGCAACTCCCGCGTCGCCAGGCCCCACTGTCACAGCTCTTGTCCCTGAGGCCACAGGGATGGTCGAGGCAAGGAGCAAAGCTGTGGTGACAAAGACACTCGCGGATGAAAATGGCACAGTGTATCTGGAGCTCGACGGGCAGAGGGTGGAAGTGGACGAGGCGAGCGAGACCCCCGAGCGATCGGTGAGGACTGGGCGCCGCAGAATGTCCCAGCTCATTCCACGATTCCAACGCGCGGACGGAGACGCACATCCCTCTGACTCTGAGCTGGGACGATCTCCATTGAAACAGCTTCACGTCGTCGAGGTCCGCCAAATACTCAAGGACGTGACGGACTTGCACGCCAGGGATATCGAGCTGGCGAGAAAGTGGACCAAAAGGTCTTGGGGCAGCTGGATCACTTCCTGCACTGATAAGCTTCTTTCTCTGCTTTCGAAGGCGTTCTAAGTTTGTGCGTGATTCGACAGACCGTTGTTTTGCGCTTCTCCCGAAGCCTGGAAGGTGTATTGCGGCATAGATTAGATTGGATAGTTTTGAGAATGAACAGAGGAAAGCAGCAATGGGAGGCCACACACAATGGGTATACAAGCGGTTTTGATATTTTGTATTGGGGACATTACGCACTTCAAATAGCCTTATGCAGAGGAACGAGACTGTTTAGAGCTTCTCGGCCAACACGGCGCCGTAAAAGAACATGGCGAATAGGCCAAGCAAGTTGGACAACGAGCTAGCGCCGTGGAGCTTCGAGAACGACGAGCTCAGACGCTTCATCTCAGCTGAATGCGGTCCCGGATCGTAGTAGCGCTTGTTATCCCTCGTTTCTGGTGCAAGGTCAGCAGGACATCCTCAGTTGCTCGTCCTCATCATCAACATCCGAGCCCTTACCTTGATGTTTCCTTTCCTTCATGACCTTCGTAGTTGCCGGTCCTAGCACCGCCAAGTTCAACAAGCTGGTTCCAAACATGATGCCAATAGGGAGCAGCCCACTCCAGAACTGGTCACCCTCCATCAGACCCCTCCAGCCGTCGCCTTGCCGGCCCACCACCGTGTTCTCGCCGGGCCATGTGAGCGCCAGCACTATGGGCAGAGCTGTCTGCAGTGCAAAGAAGGGCGGGAATATGACTTGCTGCAGGGTGCTAAACTGTGGGCGCGGGAGGGCTTTGAATGCGAGAGGGCCGCCCATGAAGGTCTGAAACATGGAGGAGCCGAGGAGGGTGCCATAGGAGAGGATGTGGTACGCTTTAGGGTCGGTGAAGGAGCTGAGAGACGGCATGATGGCTGAGAGAAAGGGTATCAGGCCAGACTCGTGAAGGAATTGCTTCTGAGCAATAAATGCGTCTTTGAGCAGCTCTTCGACGATTCATCTTTCTGAGATCGGCTTTGGCCGTCGAGAGGTGAGGTCATTGATGAGTCTATCACGTGACCTCGCGTCGCGCGCATCTCTTGGCGCGCTGGCTGCCTGGACCGGCGCGTTTGCCTGTCTCACCCTGCTGCGTCGCCCGCGATAAATGAATTTCATGTTGGCCGACATGTAATCTCCATCATTCCAGGGACCGCTTGTCGAGATTGCAAGGATGGCAGGCAAGGAAGCAACGGTCTACATCGTAGACTGCGGAAGCACCATGGGAGAAGCCAGCCATGGCCGCCCGCAATCCAACCTCGACTGGGCGCTGGAATACGTTTGGGACCGCCTCACGACTACCGTCGCCACTGGCCGCAAGACCGCACTCGCTGGCGTCGTTGGCCTTAGGACTGACGGAACCGACAATGAGCTCAGCTCGGAAGAGGACTATCAACACATTACCGTCTTCCAAGACCTCAGCCAGATTTTGATGCCTCAACTGCACAAGCTGCGACATGATTTAGTGCCCAGCCAAACACAAGCTGGAGACGCCATCTCTGCACTGGTCATCGGCATCCAAATAATCGCAAAGACGTGTAAGAAGCTGCAGTATGCGCGAAAGATTGTGCTTGTCACCGATGGTAGAGCACCGATGCAGACTGATCAGCTCTCGGAGATCGCGAAAAAGATGAAAGAGGATGGGATTGAGCTTGTCGTGCTGGGTGTCGATTTTGACGACGCCGAATACGGATTCAAGGAAGAGACCAAGGACCGCGTGAAGGCGGAGAACGAAGAGACATTGAGAGTTCTCTGTGACGACTACGGCGGAGTGTTTGGCACTCTTGTGCAAGCTGTCGATGAACTGGGCATTCCGAGAATGAAAAGCACACGGCCAGTTGCCTCCTTCAAAGGGCTACTTACCCTAGGCGATCCCGAACATTACGAAACGGCCATGTCGATCGACGTTGAACGCTATCCCAAGGTGATGCAAGCAAAGCCTCCCACTGGAAGCAAGTTCGTAAGGCGAGGGGACATGTCGGCTACGCAGCCAACCCAGCCCACTGACTCGTCGATGAACGCAGACGACATGGCGGGTGACGGACTTGCTTCGGTTAAGTACCATCAGGCTTACCAGGTCGAAGACGAGAACGCGCCGGGTGGAAAGCGAGACGTTGAGTTTGACGAGCTCTCCAAAGGTTATGAGTACGGTCGAACGGCAGTGCACATCAGCGAAAGCGATCGCAACGTGACGACGTACGAGACTTCGCCTGGATTGGACATTATTGGCTTCGTCGACAAGAACCAGTATGAAAGATACTTGGAAATCGATCGTTCGTATGTTATCGTCCCTGGAAAGAATAACGACCGAGCGGCTATGGCACTTTCTTCGCTGATTCACGCACTTTACGAGCTTGAGTCGTACGCCATCGCTCGCCTGGCTGCGAAAGAGAACAAGGAGCCCCGCATTCTCTTAATGGCCCCAAACATTGAGCCAGATTTCGAGTGTCTGTACGACGTGGAACTGCCGTTCGCCGAAGATGTCAGGTCATACAAGTTTCCGCCACTGGACCGCGTGGTCACAGTGAGCGGCAAGACACTCAAGATGCATCGAAACTTGCCGAGTGATGACTTGCAAAGCGCCATGAGTGACTACGTAGAAAGCATGGATCTTTCTAATTTTGGTAAAGACGACGAGGGGCAACCTGCAGAGTACGCGCCAATGGACGAGACATTTTCTCCCATGCTTCATCGTATCAACCAAGTGATCAAGCATCGAGCCGTTCATCCGACGGCGGATCCACCACCGCCCTACGAAATTCTGATGAGATACGCACATCCCCCGAACGACCTCATCGAGCAGTCGCAAGGGGCTCTGCGACAGGTCATGAAAGCGGCGGATGTCAAGAAAGTCCCGCCCAAGGCGCGTGGGAAGCGCGGACGCAAGGAGCGTGAAGCTCCGAAGCCTTTGTCAGATCTCGACGTGGGCGCTTTACTTGCTCAAGACCCGAAGCGAAAGAAGAAGCGGATCGATTCGAAAAATGCAGTCCCGGAATTCAAGCAGATCCTGGAGAATGCGGAAGACATCGCACAAGTCAAGGATGCTTGCAAGCAGCTCAAGGACATCATACTCGACATGATCCGCCACAGCGTCGGGACCATGAAGAACGGGCTGGTGGTGGAGATGATTCGAGTCATGAGAGAAGAACTGGGTATGTTCTGCTTGTAGCACCACGACATGAAATCTGTACACTGACACACTTCCCTTGCAGTCGAGCTCGAAGAGCCTCAGATGTACAACGACGTCGTCGCAGAAATCAGAGACAAGCTGATAGCTGGCGAGCTTGGCGGGAGCAGGACTGAGCTGTGGTACTTGATGCGACAGACCAAGCTCGGCTTGATCCAGAAGAAGGAGAGTGAGCAGAGCAACGTCACTGAGGAACAAGCCAAAGCTTTCTTAGCTGCCAGATGAAGAGCGGGAAGTCGAAGCATCGAGGGCGGACACCAAGCCTGGCCTGTTTGAACGAAAGATCGAAGGTCAATCTCTCACGTTGTTCTATTGTCTATGGATCCCATCTGAGCTATCTGACAACTGAACACGTCGGATCTTTGATCTTTCAAGAGCCGTCCTTCTCGACTGCCGCCAGACAAGAATCGATCATGCGCCACACCGTCTCTGCCTGCAAATTTCGCGGAATACGGACCCCGCTCGACCCGGGCGATAGCGGAGTCGCTACGGTCCGTCCGCACTGAGAGTAGCTATTCGATTGCAAGGACGGCGTGCCATGCTTGCCCTCGGTAATCACCTCGACCTTGAACCTCTCTCCTCCACGGTCATCAAAGATGCCGGTTTCAGCAATTGCCGCAACGACCGCCAACGGATCATGGACTGGAGGACCATCGGCAATCCCAAAGACATCTGCATACGTCTTGGCAAAAAACATCAAGATCTCGTGGAAAAGCTTCCGCGTGGTCGTGGGATTCCCCTCCCCAGCCTGGTCGAATCTATACAACAAACCATCCTGCACCTCTTTCGTCGCCCGAAAGGAATGTGTCAAGTCCAATGCCATCAGCGACGTCTTCTTCGCCACCGCCTCATCCCCAAGCACTGCCCTCGCCGACTCAGGATCAATCCACACATTAAACTCCGCCCAGGGCGTATAATTTCCAAACCGCTCTCCCACGCCCGCCACAGTCCCGAGCGGCGCATCCGTGAATCCACCCCCGATGGCACCACCCATAACGCTCACGCCAGCCAAATGCCCCACAACATCCGGGTGCGTCGCGAACAGCAGCGCCACGTTCGTCAGCGCGCCCGTGGCCACCAGCCACGCCGTCCCTCGCGGCGTCGCCACAAGCGCCCGGTACATGGCCTCCGTAGCGCACACATCCCCACACGCGGGCACGGTTGGTGCTGGCAGCACCGTCGTGCCATCTAGGCCGGTTTCGCCATGGATGTCAGGCGCGTGGGCGGCGGGGCGACAGAAAGGTTTCGCCGCGCCAGCGTAGACCCGGATGTCGGGGCGGTGGATGGCGGTGAGGATGGCGCAGGTGTTGTGGGTGGTTTGGGTCAGGGGTGCGTTGCCGTAGACGGTGCTGATGCCGAGGACGTGGGCAGAGGGGTGGCGGGCGGCGAGGAGGATTGCGAAGGCGTCGTCGTGTCCGGTGTCTACGTCGAGCCAGAGGGGGGTGGGGTTTGGTGGCATTATCGTTGTGGGACGAGGCAGTATGAGCTTGACGAGTGTGTAGTCGACCTTTGCGCTTCTGAGTGAATGAAGTGCGTCGATTGCAGCTCAAGAAGTTGATCAAAGGCAGGTATTTAGATCACATTGAAGCCAGTTTGTGCCAACACCTCTCCTGCTTGCCCGCCGCCCGCTTCCAGATAGGCGTGAGGTCAAACCACTGCAGTAGCGTGGAAGCTAACAGCGTTCTCCACACCCCGTCCATGAAAATGGTGCCTTCGGCTCGGAATTCACAGTGCTCTTCGCCCGCTCTTCGTCGGTCCCCTCCTTCGACACATTGTCCTGGCGCGCTTCTCGTCAGCCATGGGCGAGGTGCGGCTCGAAATGTGTCGTCTGCTACCCTCCAGAAAGTAATGAAGGCGGCCGACCTGACGAATGTCCATGCCTCAGGCACCGTTAAGTTATGAACATCGGGAAGACTGATTTACAAAGGTCGACAGAGTGTCGAGATCCTCAGAACCGATATCTGAACCGCGAAGATCATCATGAAGAGGGGGATGTCCCCAGCTGTGCCCGCTCGAGCTATGCCTTTCCGCCCCGCCCGCATCCCTCAACAACCATACCACCAAAGGACCCCCCATCAAAACCCCGTACCCGTAAACCCATGTCCCAACATCAAAACAGAACGCCCACGCCTAGAAAAAGCCTCTCAATCCTCATCCCCCACC
>JAWXCT010000108.1:348293-364448 GCA_034509035.1 Saxispiralis lemnorum
GGGCGTGGTGGGCGCCGGTCGAGGTGGTGCTGGGGGGGGCAGTGGCGGATGTGTTGTTGAGGGAGTATGGGAGGGCGCATGGGTTCTGAGTTGGATGTGGGGATGGTGCGTTAGTCGCAGGAAAATGTATGTACCAGCGTCTATAGATGGATATATACGCGCGCGTGAAGCAGGACTAGCCCTGCGAGGGCGCATTCGACAAAATGCCGTGTTGCCCCCTACGTCTGCGCAGGAAGGCCATGGTCGGAGGGTTGACGATGTCGTTGAAAAGAGCCGTGCCCCAGACGAGCAAAGCGAAGCCCAGCACCTGGAGCCATTTGAACGTCTCCCATCCGAGTCCAAGACTGACGATCCAGATAAACAATGTCCGGCAGGTATCGATCGTACTTCGTGAAGTGGCTGAGATGACTCGAGTTACGCTCAAACCGAAGAAGTTGAAGCCCCTGCAAATGTGTCAGCAATGTGCTTCAGCCCGGTTGTGCGGGGGACGTTTACCCGATAGAGATCATGATCAACAGAGACGACACAGCAACCGCCCTGTTCGTAAAGACCTCGTAGAAAGCCTGGTGGGCGTCAAAATAGCCTGTGCCGATCATAAGATGCAGGACTCCCATTCCAATAAGGGTGACGCTGAACCCAAAGACACCCTCCCACCCAACGACCTGAATCGGATCCATCGAGTATCGTTCCATGATGCTCTCTTCCAGCACGAACTGCGACGCCGTGAAAATCTGAGCCCCCGCGATCATCAGGACTCCAATGATACTCTGTGCCGCCGTGTGCGTATCCATCGCCTTGGTCGCGTCGCGCGCCCCTTCAACCGCACGCTGCATCACAAGCCGACTGTTCTCGTCGAGCCTCGATTGACCGGGCACGTGCGGGTCTGTCTCGCCATTCTCAATCACGGACGCCAGCCCGACTATAGCCACACCCAGGACGACGACAAACAGGCTCGCCCACTTCCATCCACCCAAGTGCCGTTTCAAAAAGATGACACTGAACAGCCCCACAAACAACACCAGCGCCCCCCGGGTCATCTGGTAAATCGACGCCGCCACAAACAGCAGCCCTGCATTCATCAGCGTCGTCCCGCAAATGTCGCACATAGCGGGTAGCGCCAGCAATGTGACCTTCCATCCGTCCAGCGGCCGTCGCTCAACCACCGGACTAACCTCCTCGCCATCCATTATCGGCTTCGCAACCACGCTCGTAGCATCCACCAGCGTCTGCGATGACGTCAAATCCTCGCTCCCCCGGCCCTCGCGTGTGAGTTGCGTCTCTTCATCGTCATCTTCGTCGTCGCGCGCCGAGTCATCCCCACTGCTGTCGCGCACGCCGAGGGGCTGGTAGGCGACGCCTTCGCGCTTGGTGCGGGCGCGGAGGAGGGAGAAGAGGTGGGAGAGGAGGACGACGAGCCAGCAGCCGGACTCGCCGACGAACATCTGGAGGGTTTGGATCACGGGTTGCTCGAAGGTCTTGGGGTGGGGGGTGTCGCAGTCGCGGAGGCAGACCATGTCCTGGCGGTGATGGTGTTAGGTTTTGGCGTAGATAAGCTACCGGGGGGTCCAAATTACCTGGTATTTGGTGAGCAGTGTGTTGCAGACACCTGTCAGCAACATCATGCCCACCAGGAAGGGGACGAGCATCTTGGAGGTAGAGGAATCCATGTTGGTGGTGTGGGCGGCGGGCTGTCCGTCGAGGCTGCAGGCCAGTAGAGAGGATAAAGAGCTCGCTCCTGTCGAGTATCCAAGGCGTATCAAGAGTAATGTGTATTCTCGATCACCCTATAGGTGGTATGTATGCTAGTCGGGTGTACACACTGCCACCGCCTGAACGTGCTTATCACATGCATAGTCGACGCGGACAAGACGGTGATAAGAGCTCCAACATGGGGAAGGCGGGTTACCCGTAAAATATACTGTCGCGTTTATAGTTCACAGGATCCTCACGCGTGCGCCGGCTAATTTTATTCGGACGGCAATTGACTGTCTCTTCTGGCGAGCTTCAGCCTCGGATTACCTGACAGTGTAAAGGCCGAGGCCAAACGGGTGTCAAAAAGACGCCGATGTGATCACGATGCATGCGAATATTGCCAAGAAATAGGAACACGAATCAGTATGGGATGAAAGGGAAATTGAGATCATTGCTTCTTCACGCTCACTCTGCCTACTTCAAACTCCACTCCCCGTCCTTCCCTTCGATCCTAACACTCCTTCCCTCATCCAGGCTGATCCTGCCAGCCTCCAGAATCGCCCCCGTGGCAAGCGTATTCTTCAACGTCGGCAGCCCCCTCTTGTCTAGCTCGTCCAAGCTGGTCTTGCCATCCCGCAGCCCTTGCACGGCATTGATGAACTTCTCGAAGCTCACATACCCGTACCCGCCTTGACCGGCGAAGTTTCCCTCCTCATCCGGCGCATACTTCATGTAGAACGGGTTCAGGTGGCTCAGTCCCGCGTCGTCGTCGGTAACCTCGTACCCGCGCTTGGCCTGGTTGACGCGCACCTCGCCCTTGGATGCCATGTAGTGGAAGTACTGGTTCGAGTGCACGCCGGCCTTTTGAGGCGCTGTCCAGGAGGCAGTGTAGACTCCCGTGGCGCGACGACCGGAGCCATCCTTCTTCTCCCAGTCGACCAGCAGCGTGATGGTATCCTCAGTCTCCGGCACGCAGCCAAGGTCGGTGGCGATGCCCTTGCTCGCGCTGGCGGTAACCTTTGTCGGCCGGTACTCCGGGACCATGGACTCGCAGATGTCAACGTGGTGACTGTTGAGGTAGTACGAAATGTCGCTCTCCTTGCCGGCCCAGGCCTTGAATGTCTCGAGCTGCGACTTGGGCTGCGACATGTACGAGTAGAAGTAATTGAATTCGCCCAAGGCGCCCTTGACGGCGCGATTGCGCGCGTCCGCGTATGCGGGGTCGAAACGCTTGTGGTGCTCAATGTAGACGAGGACGTCGTTCTTGCGGGCTTCTTCGATGAGGTGCTGGTGTTCTTTGAGGTGCTTCACGGCAGGCTTCGTGATCATCACGTGGAGCTTGCGCTGGATGGCGTACAGAGCGATGGGGTAGTGAGTTGGGTCGGGGGTGAAGATAGTGATGGCGTCTCCTGGGCTCAGCACGTCGATTGCCTTCTTGTAGGCATCAGGATCCCGCGATGAGTCGTCTGGGTACGACGTGAAGGACGTGTCAAGGCCATTGTAGGCGTCGGTGATGTTCTTGCTTAAATGCTCGCGGATTGCAGGAAACTTTGGCCCAGACGTGCCAACCATGCTGAGCTTGCCCACTTTGCCTCGTCTCCTCAAGTCGAATAGCGTGAGGCCCACCACACCGACCTTCTTGTCGCTGCCAGACGCGCCTCCGCCCACAAAGCCCGTCGTGTACTCCCCGGTACCGACCATCAAGACATTGGGGAGCACCATGGTTACTAATGCTTTCTTTGTTCTCTGCTGAGTGGAAGTTGGACTGGTCGAGGGGGTGTCTGGGACACGCTAAAACAACAATGCTGTAGAAAATACCGCAGAAAAGTCGATGGACAACTACGGCCGCGTGGACTATTATACTCGCAGACGCTCTCAAACGCCGACACCTGTAGGCAGAGTCGCGAAGGAGGGACAACCGCGGGGCACGCTGTGGCGAGCGGACGTTATTGGCGCAAGATAATTTGCCCGGCTAAACAGCAACCCCCCAGCGACAACCAACTCGCAGTCGGGCATACAAAAATGCGGTCGGTGTCATCCAAGGTGTACAGGTAGGCCGCTCCTCGCTAGGATATGGTTCTAGATCAGCCCCCGAAGTCAGTATTACGTGTGTCCTCAAGGCACATGTCCTCAAGGCACAGGGAATGCCCACCTGCGCCGAGGAGTCTGGAAAGTGGCGGCGGCTGAGGAATATTACATGGACATATATACATTTACAGATTCCGTAATGGAGCTCACGAGCCGGAATAGCCGATCTGCTCGCGATCATCGTCGACTAATCGACCGTACCTATGAGAGTGTCAGTTAGCCTTGGACCAGAGGGCAAGTCAGTAGTGTGATGGGGGCAACTTACTCCAGCAGCAGCCGAAAGAACCAAATCTCGAAGTCCTCGCGCCTTAAGGCTTTCTTCGCCCATTTCCTCCCATTCCGTGCGATCTGCTCCGCGGTCTTTTCCCCTTCCGCTTCCTCGCCTAGGTATCGTACACTCTCCAGCGCCTCATCGCCGCGCAGACTCAGCGGCACATAGTGTACCCACGGCTTGATCCACTCCGCATGCCACTCCTGGAAAATGGCCATCTTGAATGTGAGACTTCGTGAAGCTAGGAAAGCATAGAAACGCCCACTAAAGGCGTTACCGTCCATATCGAGCAGAAAGCGGTACTTCCACGCATCCTGCTGGTCGGCCGGCTCAGCGATGGTAAAGAACTCGCGCTGAGCATCGCAGTCGCCCGGGTCGCATTGGCCCACGTGTGAGAAGTGGACATCGATGAGGTGGGCGAAGTCTTTCCGCGGAGCGTCGATGGTCTTCGAAAAGTCCGGCTCGCCCTCAGAGCTAGGAAGAATCTTAGCCGTGTCTGGCGCGTTGAGGCGGCGCACGAGGTGTTGGCGATGTTGCCGCCTCCAGCCGCCGTCACGGCTGAACCCGCCTGTGGTGCTGCCGCGCCACCAAAGGGAGGTGGATTTGCGCTCCCAGTCCATGTCTTTGCTCTTGTCATATGCGACGCGATCGTCCCAGTACCAAGGGCTTGGGTAGAGGATGTCCTGAAAAGAGGAAATCTTGCTCTGGCTGAAGATGGGGAACAAGTCGTGGACAACATTGAAGGCGTTAGGTCGGTCGAAAAAGCCGTAGGTGTGGGCCAACGAAGGGGAGTTGCAGATGTCGGATGAGGCGGTGTGGTTGTAGACAAAGCCGAGGTCACTGAGTGCGTAGAAAGTGAGGTTGTCAGCCGCAGAGGTCTCTTCGAGAGCGCGCGCTGGGCTGTCTGGCGGGCAAGACAGACGCGACGGGAGCCACGTTGGCTGATGTGCAAAGACGTTGAAGCGTGTGACCTTGGCTTCGGTTATTCGTTTTCCGCCGTTGACATCGACCGGTCTTTTGGAGAAGGAGTTTTTTGGTGCGTCATTTGCCAGTGCGGCGGGCATCTTCTCTCCCTGAGCAATATCGACTAATCGTGCGAGCTCGTCGTGCGGAACGACCACTCTGGGTTCATCATGTAGGTTGAACGCCAGATCCATGTCGGGCAGATACTGCACGTACTGCTCAATCATGCCGATGGCGGCGTTTTGTAGCCAGTCGGGCCCGCCCTCCACGTGCGATGCTTTTCCATCTCTGATCATAATGCCCATTAGTTGATTGTCCTCGTGTCCCAATGCTTCCCTTGCTCGCTCGCGAATCGTGGCTGGCGAGAGTGCCCAAAATGGCATTAGGGAGCGATGAGTCGTGTCATACTCATCGACGAGTTGCACATCTTTTTGCTTTGCCAGCTCAAACCACTTGTCAAAGTTGGGTGGTGGCGGGATGCCGTATCGCCGCCTGTATTCTACCACGGCCTCCTCTAATGTTTTCGACTGCGACTCGACCTTCTTCTGCCATAGAGCTTCGCCCTCACGAACTAGCTGCTTAATTGGATGGATGTGCGTATCTGCTAACGCCAGGGGCTCCAGCTGAGCCGTGGGCGGTATTCCCAGTACAGCGTCAGAATCAGCTTCCTCTCTTCCATGGCCCGTCGACGCTCCCAAACGCAAAATCGCCAGGATGCCGAAAGATACAGTCGCGACCAAAGTGAGAGTTTTGCCAAATCGAAAGCGCATCCTCGTGCCATTGGAAAAGGTATCATGCTCATCCAAGAATACATATGAAGAAGCGAAACATAACGCGCCAAACCACATCCCACTCAAAGATGGACTGAGAAGGAGCTGTGAACATATCGCGCCAACCATTGGCACGAAGCTGGAAAGAAGAGGGCCTTGGCGTTGTATCTATAGGCAGCGTTAACTTCTGAAGTGTCCAGCGACCAGGAAACGCGCTGGTCTTGATATAGCCTTGGCTGCACACTGGCAAGAACGGTGAGCGAGCCATCCACTTACCATGAAGATCAGAACTCCGTCTATAACCACATGGACGGGAACAAGCGCCACCGCGTACACCAGAGGCAGCATTCCCTGCCTTACAAGTCCAGGATTGCCCACGGAAATCCCCAAGTAGGTTTTCCCGTTCCAGTAAGACAACCCTCCGACGCTGTAATTTTCCATCATGAAGGCTGCAACGCCTGTTGCCGCTGCCGCCGTGACTGATATGTTTCTCAAGACCGTCATCTGCGCTTCCGTGCCAGACGCCGCGGGTCTGTTCGGCTGCGAAAGCAACCCATTAGCAGAGTAAATAACACTCCCACCCACCGAGCGACCACTTCGCGCTTCGAGACGTGCTCTGTCAACCAGTAAGAACGACCATCCCTTCACTACTGCAACGCAGAGCCCCAGCGCAATCGCCGCATTCGACCCTGACGAAGCGAAGGTTGCAACGACACCAGCCCCCGTCAATACCAGCAGCATCATTCTCGAGCCAGAAACAGAACCGTCGGGTGTCCTTCCGCCCATTTGCACCTTGGCCCTTCCATCGGCGCGATCGCTTGTTGGAGATGCGGGCTCCTCCCATCCGCCTCCCCCTTCTGATTGCCCTGCCAGCTCATTCCTCAAGAACGTCCACACAACGAACGGAAGCAAAGCCTCTGCCCAGAGCGATCTCCTTGTCTCGAGCGCGCGCTCGCAAACCGCGGAAAGCGCGAACAACGCGCCAGCACTCCATGCAATCTTTCTTGCGGGTCCAGCATTAGACGTGGAAGAGAAGAGACTAAGCCCCCCAGATTTGAACAGTGTAAGGGCGCATATTGTTGTCCAAGCAAGTGCGGTGGTTAGGAGTGAGTGCGAGGAGTCTGTAGCTGTGTTTGCGAAGAGAAAGGTCGCAAGAAGCAGTGAGGGAAGGAGGCTGGCCGAGCGGGGGAGGTCGTTGGAGCGATTATGGATGCGCGAGAAGAGGGATGGCATATGGGCGGCAGTGGTGGTCTGGATCAAGAGAAGGTCATGGCATTGAAACGAGGAGTCGAGAGATTAGTACCGGATCCTCTTCGCGAACGGGTTATCGTTTATTTAGTGCCTGAGGCATCAGACGCACTGAGCCTAGACGGATGACGGCCGGTGCTGGCTTCTACCAATGCTACATCCTCCTCTCATTGTATGATCCGTCAGATCGTCACTCGGACGGATTCATGATAAAGTGGTCTTACCACTTCGACATGACTGCAATTGACGTTTGTATCAAGGGGCCGATATCATTGTTGTGGCAGCATCGCTTGACGTTGCGATTCGCCCATCCACTTCTTACCCAAAAACTTCGCCTTGTGGTGGCTCTTAGCTAACAGTCCCGGAAGTCAGGTCGATGTCAGGCTTTCAAATTACGTACATGAGGGTACAGCGGGCCTAATAACAGCAACGATTGCAGGTGTCGCCCCAAAGACAAGCGCAGACCCTTCAGAGAGCCTCAAATTCCGCAAATGCGCTTCCACTTATCAATCTTGCGGCGGTCACTTCCCTCCGCAACTACACTGACGGAGTCACTCATGTGCACGCCATTTTCCTCGCCTTCCCTCCAATTCTCGCCCAAACGTGGAGAGCGAGGGTTGAAGGTTGGGGACAACATGTTGAATCCCGGAGAGCCCGGATTGGAGCTCTGGAACGGACGCGGCTTTGATGGCGGGAGAGGCGACCGGACAGTGGCCAACCAATCTAGAAATTTGGGCGCCAAATCTTGGGCAAACTGCTCTCTGGCTGCCCCTTCATCGTCCTCCACGTTCACCAATGCGTCAATCTCCTCGGGAGTAAGCGAGCCGTCATCCTCGTAATCAGTCTCAGAATCGTCCTCGAGGACTGCTCCTGTTGCTTCAACCGCGAGCTTCGCTGCGTCGAGCGCTTGTTCGGCTTCTACAAGAGCTTTGGTGAGCTCTTGAAAACGGACTACCCACGCGACATCAAACTCTTCTTGGCTCATCGACACAGTGTTCTGGCTCAAAGCGACCTTGAAGCTCTCTAAATCTCCGGATCTGAAGTCTTCGCGATGGTCGAAGTGATACTGCGCAACAGCGACGTCTTTCTTCGCCACGTAGTAGTCTTCGAGCCGATCTCTCCGAAGCTCTTGCTCCACCGTTAGAGGAGCTTCGGGAGCCCTCAGAGGGCCATCATCTGTCTGCAGCGAGGCGACTGACTGATAATGCTCCTCCGCCTCTTCTTGCTGCTTCGTCAAAAACTTCTGATACTCGAGCTCCATGTCAATCTCCGAGATAGGAGAATCCGGCTCCTTACCCCTCGGGTCGAGTAGTCCGGCATGGATGAAGGCGTCCTCTAACATCAGATTCGTTTTCGACTGGATCTTTCGAGTTGTATTCGCACGAGTTGCCAAGCTCGCCTCCATCTTCTCACGGCGAAGTGCAACATCTTCGCGCATACCCTCCAAGACCTTCGTTTCGATCTCGCGGTCTTGCGCTTCTTCTTCGTCCTGTGCGGTGCTATCCTGTCTCAACGAGTCGATTTTCCTACGATGACTCCCAATCTGGAGAGACAGCCTTGTCTCATAGTTGAAGAAGACTTCTTTCCATCTGGTGGACGTCCATTCCAACTTCTCGAGTTCTCGTTGAGCAAAAACCGCTTGCTGAATGTTTTTCGAGAGCTGGTAGGTCATGAGCAACGCCGGACAGTCCATCATTCCGTCGGAAGCAAGTATCATTCGGGCTGGTCCGTCAGTGTAGCGTTCTGGCGACTCCCCTGGTATACAGATGTACTTCCGGTTTCGGGCAGCCTGTTCCATTCGCAGCACTTTCTCTGGCTCTACTGATGTTTCGCTACAAGTCGACATGGATGAAGTGAAGGACCTACTGGGGTTTTTGTGGTCGTGGTTCCTAGGCGACTTCCCGGGCTCTGCAGTCCCAACATGAGGAGTTTCGGCAGAAGTCCTCGTGTTCGCGAAGCCAGCTGAAGTCGACCGGACTGGTGCATGGAGTGGGTTTTCATCGTTGCCGGGGGGAATGGAGTCTGCCGCGACAGGCCTGCCGTCTTGAGTGAGTTCCGAAAATGTCACCGCCGGGTTCAGATGCCGGTCGTTCAAGTCGTCTCGGATATCCTGCCTGAGGAGTTCTCGAGATTTCTGCCTTTCCTGATGTCTTTTCTTATTGAGAGCACGAAATCTGCGTTTGAGGTTGGTGGTGACTGTGTTCATATTTTCTGCCAAGTCGTTTGGGTTGTTGGAGGCTATGGGATGCTGCAGGGTATTCGAGTTTGATCCGCGCAAATTTGCGATGACACTTCCCGTGCGACTCATTGTTGCTCAATTCTATCAAAGCCAGGAGATTCCTGCCGACCAGGAGACTCCTGCCGACCAGGAGATTTCAACCTCTTTATGAGGGCCTAGTCGCTACGCTCTGGCTTTGTTCCGTTCGGAAAATCAAGGTGAATGAGACTGGTTTATCATGGTATGCCTTTGTCTTCCTAATTTTAGCACAGGATACTTGAATCATGATGCGAGAACGCTTTTCCAGAGCACATGCCCGCGTCGAGCAATGAAGTGAGACTTTCGCCTGATACCCGCATCTGCCAAACCCTACCTGACACAAATCCGACACTATGCAAGTTGGATTCCGCGCAAACGAATCAGTGTACACCAATGTCCCTCGCCAAAAAGCACAGATACTCGAAACGAACGGAGCCCTACCCGACACCTCCAACACAACACAGTGTTTGGAGCAATGGGCGTCTTATTGGCGCCGCTTAGCAAAGAGCAGCAAGCTATCATGATTGCACTGGCACCAATTTGGGCAACCGAGATACCTTCTGGAAACCTGCAACATCGAAAGCGCCCAGCAGAGTCCTACCAACAGTAGAAGAAAATTCGCAATGCCACATGAATCCCGAGAGACTCGCGCGTATGCATATCGATCAGCCAAAGCCCCGACCTCCCAAGGCCAGGTTTTAAGATCCTCTCAATGGGCCAATTTCCTCCCAATACACGACGTGTAGTAACGACTGCTGCCCGGCCCTCGCAAGCAACGCACCGAGCTACACGAGCAGTCGAACGCCCCTCAATCAACTACCCAAAGGGTGGTACATGGTGGATATCCGAGGAAGAAACGACCGATGTCAAGATTTTCGGGAAGGCAACGTCATCTTTCTCACCTATCACGTTCTCAACATGAACCCGAAGGCCACGGGCTCAGACAAGGCTTTCTCCATGTCGAGCGTGGACCCTGTCTGCAGTAAACACCTCATGATGGTCGTCCTGTGGCTGCACAGGCCTGAAATGTTTTGCCTACCGCTGTTGCCTCACGGAGATAGTGCACTCGCGAAGAAGCAACATGTGATTAATGAGTAGGTTTCAGGGAAGAACGAGGACGACGACAAGCTCTACAACCAAGGAAGATGGTTGCCGATCGAGGCTGTCAGGAACCAACCATTAACAGTCAACACGAACATCCACCTCATAACCCCAGTCCGTATGGGATATCGAGGAAACACAATCGCTGCGGTCGGATCACACGGAAAAGTCATGCCGATCTCATGGAACTATGGCAAAGAATACATGCCAGAGCCCAGATTGAGCCTTGGCAAGACTTATGACTCGAAAGGGTTTGTGTGCCCATGGAAGCTTCATTGACGAAGTCGCCAATCGATGTTCATATTAAGAAACACCATTTCTTTGTTGGTATCTTTCGTTGAATCTACCTGCGGTCTCTTTGAACCTCTGTAGTCTCATTTTCCGTGGACGTGAAGTATCGTGCAGGAACACTGCTGGTCGTCGCCCTCAATTTATGCAGTTTTACGGCTTCACAGTTAGTGTATGGTAACCTGGAATTGATTGGCGACGCGGCCAGTCGCGGTCCTCTGTTCAAGATCAGTACTTATTCGCGATGATGAACCGTTGGATGCGCTTTTACAAGCACCAAAGCTTAGGTCTACGCTTCCTCTTGCAAAAGATGTTAGAGAATAGGTGTCGTCGTAGATTTAAGTTGATGAAGCTTTGTTCCTTCGAAACTTTCAATCATTTTCTGCGAAAGACCAGCGCATTGCAGTCGATTCAGCCAAACGGATGTGCATCCAACTTTTCGGCGAGCAAGAACTATCAGAGATCACGTTCCTCTCAACAGATTCCTCGTGCCATTCGACGAGCAAGCTCTTGGGCTTCGTAAGCTTGGGTCCACCTATCGATCCTACGTCTGTCCCTACATTCGACGAAAGTATTGACGGAATTACTGATCTCTACACCTTCGGCTTCAAATTCTTCCCCTGCTCGTGGCGACCGCGGGTCAAAAGTAGACGACGCCGGATCGGAACAAGACGAGTTCAGATTGCAGCTCCGGAAGGGCCGCTGCTTCGGCGCTAGAGGCAAGCGGACCGATGAGAGTCAGGTCGTGACGCTCCCTGACTGTGGCTGTATGGACTGCGCTGCATCCAGGGGCCTGTCTTGATTTTCGATTACTTCGTCTCCGCTCGGATCTGAGGCTGCGGTGAAGCCTGAAATGTCTTCGTCGTTCGAAGACAAATCAGCTTGTTTGAATGATCTCAAGATGTTGTCGTAAGCTTTTTCCGCTTCGAAGAGCTCACGGGTGATTACTTGAAATCGTTGCACCCATAAGACGTCAACGTCCTCTGATGATGCAATTTCAACATCTTCTCCCCTCGACAATCGCGTGTATAACAAGGAAATGCTCGTTGCGATTGGCCTGCTTCTATTCAAAATGCTAGTGGGCCGGCAACAGCCGTTATCAACAGCTCCAATGCTCTTGACGACGCGCTTCGACACATTGCTCTTCCTCGGTCTTGGGCAGAGGAGGTGCCGTCGGCTTGACGACGTACTGCTTCAGCTGCAATGAAATGAAACTGAAAGTGCAATTTGCTCGCCTCCATTGGCATGATGCATTGCTTCACGCATTGTGCGCTGTTGATGGAAGAGGCACTGCTCTTGTAGATTAATTTCGTCGACAGCAGCGTCCGAGTTGCCGCTTTGATGGTCCAGTAGATGCCCAGTGACGAATGCATCTTCGAGAAACGAAAGAGCTTCTTCTGGTTTCTTCATTACGACTCTGCCTTGGCACTCCTTGTAGTCCTCAATTGCGTAGAGCTCCGTCTGCAATTCCTCCAATGGGGCTTGAAGAGTCTCGAGTTCGTGCTGCAGAGACTGCTCGGCCTCGTTCGCCGTCTCGCCGTCTACCGCGGATGATGACCCATTTCAACGAATTTCGCGGCTTGTGGTCTCATTTCTTAAAGCATTTCGATAGCGATGCAGAACCCTTTGGTTCTTGATCTTCGCCGGCATTTAGGTTGAGAAGCGTCATTGCATCCGCACCGCCTATTGGACTTTCGTCGAGAAATCCAGCGTCAATAGGACGGTGAGACGTCTTTGCACGTTGTCCGAAGCAACGACCAGTTCTGGCGGCCCTTTGCTGTAGTCATCCACCTCTTCCTTGTAGCTCACGACGTAAACTGCCCTTCCTGGTGCTTCTTCTTCGGGGAAGTCGGCGTTTGAGACTTCGTCGCGCTGGCGAGTAACTTCCATGCTCCCACGATGGGTTCCGCAGACTCCCATTCTCATCCAGTGCACTCATTCTGTGAGACTTAGCGCCTTCAGTAGAGGGATCAGTGCTCGTTTTGCTCCCTGTTCGTCGTCCCGCTCGGTGTTCGTGATGGGTGTCCTGTTTGCAGGTCTCGTTCTCGAATTCCTCCTCCACCTCGGGATTGCCAGCTTGGGCCGACCTCGATGTCTCATCGATCTCAGCTCGGTACGGATTCGGCTTTGGATCAGCCCCGGGCACCGGAGACCGCTAGGCTTGCGCAGCAGACGCGTCAAGAATCTCAGGTTGAACAGTCCTGCGGGCAGTCTCCGTTATTTGTTTCATCGCGTCGTTTCTTCTTTGACCGTGGATGGCGTTTCTTCGATCGATAGAGTGCGTGGATGTTGCTCGTAAGGGCGACCAGCTTGTGCGCAGCAGTCTTGTGGTGACATTGGCGCGAAAATCATGGAGTTCTGCAAAGTGGCCAAGATGGAGGGGAATAAACTGCTCATTTATTCGTGAAACTTGGCCCGAAAGCTTAGTGATGGACAAGATGATAAACAAAGACTCGATCCTGACAGGTGACGCTTTGTCTCTCCCGCGTGCTCATCTCAAGTCCGCCGGATCACTGTGATGCATATGGAATCATGTCTTGCAATGACCCCAAAGGACCATGCAGGAAGGCTTCACCCACGCACAATGAGAGGAACTGTTGAGATCTCGAGTGTGGCGTCCTTGAAGTTGAGCAAACACAAAAGGTCGACCGCGGCGGCAAGAACGCCGTGGCATCTTTTGTGCGAGCTCATTTGAGGAAATCACAAGTAGTGCATCAGGTCGTGGGCAAGTTGCGGCGGGCTGTTGGATATCCATCGAGACTCATAAGAGCCCGGCGGCGTTGTATCGGGACGAGGTTATGATCATTGCATTGTTTCCTGAGCTTGAGACGATAGCTGGTCAACGTGAGTTCAAACGTTATTGATGAAAGAGAGCACGTCTCCTATTACTCGCCTTGTGTTGCGATTCGCCGCATCTTCCCGGAGACTCCAAAAGAAGGCAACAGCCCAACTCGTCATGTGTGGGATTCAAGCGTTTCATACGCCGACCAACGCATGCCATTACTTCATAACATCCACCATAAAGGTACCTCTGCTCAATTGTTTTCCATTATCAGAAATGGCGCAGGGGGGAGATGACAAGCGCAGAGGTCACTTGAACGAAGCAGCAGCATTACTTCTTTACCCCCAAGAACTTCGAAAACACAGCAGAACAACGCTCAGCGACTATGGCACAATCAGTTGAAATTCATACTTTCGGTGCTCCAAAGCAGGCTAGAAATCAAACACTTACAGCGTCCACGCCATCATCCTTGCCTCCGTCTTCGAAGCTCTGTCTCCCTCCGACTTTCCCTGGAATTCCCCGTCTCTTGGCCCTCGTTCTCCCACTCAGTCCCTCCTTTCGCCCCTGCAAACACTTGGCCTTCCGACGTACCCTCCCTCTCAGCTGCCCGCTTGGATACCCTTCCAAGGATCGAGGACTATTCAGACTTCGTCGAGTCCCTTCTTGAAAAGGAGCTCATCTTTGGAGAGTCTTGCTGGTACCTTGGCGCAGGCTTAGCCGCAACAGTGTCGGCATAAGATGGCGGCGGAGCCTCACTCCTCCCTTTTTGCTGGGGCGGAGGTTTGACCAAGGCCTTGTACGCTGCGTAGGGAGCCCAATCCATGGTCTCAATCGAGTTGTTGATAAGTTGTTCCTGTGGAAATTCGCTGAAGGATTTAGCGAAGAGGCAAGAGGATCCGCTGGAGTTGGAGATGGTCCATTTGTTGGGATAGCGGTGACTCTTTATAGATACTTTGCGTACTCGCATCGGACTTGACGAGTTGCAAGGTCTAGGGAGGAGTTGCGACGGCATTGTCTCATGCGTCTTCGCTCGCAGAAGGGCGTGTTGCTGACGGTAGGGCGCGAGACTAATGAGTGCAAGCACCGCTTGCTCAAGGGCATCCCGCTTTCCAATGAGTTTACTGCCCTTCAAAGGCCGCATTGCTTCACAATACGCCTAGTGCTGCTCACAGTGCTTGCTGGTTGCCAAAGGGCGTACAGCTCGCACTCCACCATACAAGCTTCGGTGTCCCATTTCGGACGCGGCGTAAGTAATCGCTTTCTGCGGTCAATGCTATGTGGAGTTAGCTGCAACGTACAGGATACGGATCGAATAGGCACGAAAGGAGGTAGGCACGACGGAAAGGCATAGTAGAGTAGAGGTTAGCATGCGGCAATGAAACTGCATTCTCACGTTCTGTTCTCGTTAAATCTTGCTACATCTACCTCTACCTTTACACTTTGCAACCGCACCGAGTATCAACATGGCTCTAAAAAGAGTAGAGTATCAACTTACACAACAGGCAACACCTCCTTCTCGTGCAACATTATGGAAGTCTCTCACGCAAACGCGATGCAGCGGGGCTGTTCTTAGGCCTGATGGGGATAGTTCATATGGTATATGTAATATAGTTTTGGCTGCTGCGGGTATCGTTGCTAACGCGATATATTGAAGTTAAGGCTGTTTGGCTCAATGGTAGAGCGTCCGCCTCCTATTCAAGTGGGGCATTAAAACTGCGATGTCAGTTTTTAGCGGAAGGCTGTGGGTTCGAGTCCCATGATGGTCAATTTTATTTTGCCTCTCAATTGTTCCGTATTGCTCCTTTCGCTCTCTGTGCCCTTCTTTTTGCACTCACTCTGGACGTTGAAACGCAAGATGTTGAGCTGCGGACGAGATAGCCTGGGAAGCATGAGATCAAGTAATCGTTAGGGATGACGGCGAGGAGTTTGGAATGAGCTTGTACTTGCAACGGACAATGCATCTATCAATGCTTGAAGTTCGTTGAATTGGTGCCCCTTCCGGAAATCAGCAGCGTACTTTGACTCACTCTACCTTGAATGGATCATGCTTGAGCGCTGGTTCGAACCAAGCAGCAATCGAAAAGCAAGGCATGCAGCGCTACGCATCCCCTGAACACACCTGACTTTACGTTTTCCTCTGCACCCACGACCTCACGAAAACTTGGAGCAAGCGATCCATGATCGAGAAACACGCCAAGCCTTGCACCTGATCACAGCATCGGACTTTGAAACTCTTTTGTCATTTCATGGAGCGCGGTCTCAGCTCCGCCTCACTTCTGTCTATGTTCGTCTTGCACTCGTGCCATCGCGTCCGCCAACCCACTCCATCTGCATCCGCGCTCGTCTTCCTCCGACAATGAAGAGACAGCGCGCAAAATCAAACAAAAGAACGCCAACGTAACCTCCGTCTCTCGCCTCGCGGGCTTTCTCCCCATCACCAGGCCGGCAGAGCCAGCAGCGACGTCTGCGCCCAGTTGACAGGGAAGGAGACACGAGGGAAGGAGACACGCGTGGCTGCAACCCGGGCTCACCCTCCTCTTCAGCTGCCGCCACAGCTCGCGCGCCGCGTTTTTTGATCGCCCTTCGGCTCCCGCGCCCGTCCGTCGGGCCTCTATATCTATCAGTGGTGAATTTTTCGTCAAAGTCAGAGTTCCCTGCCGTATGAACAAGTCGTGTGGTTTTGGGTGGGGGGGGG
>JAWXCT010000108.1:375058-401376 GCA_034509035.1 Saxispiralis lemnorum
GCCGCCCCCTTCTACCTCCAACCTCACCCTCACTCCCACCTGCACCCCCGCTGGGACCTCCCCTCCCTCACCACTCTCATAGTTTTCGGCGACAGCTACAGCGACGACTCGCGCCTAGGCTACTTCATCAACAACAACGGGTCCGCCCCACCAGCGGGCTGGGTCAACCCGGCCAACCCCTCCTCCGCCGACGGGGGCCGCGTCTGGGGCCAGTACGTCGCGCAGTACAGTGGCGCCAGCTTGTATAATTACGCTGTGTCGGGTGCGGTTTGTAGCAATGAGATTACGCCGAGGGTGTTCGAGCAGATTGGAATGCCGTTTCCCGCGGTGAGGGAGTATGAGGTGCCCGCGTATTTGGCGGATAGGACGGTGGTGGGAGAGGATGGGAAGGCGTTCGTTGATGGGGAGCCTGGAGAGGCCGTGTATGCGATCTGGGATGGTATGTTGTCCCGCTGTGTTCCTTCGTTGCTTGCACTCGCGCGGCCTCTGACGGCGTTGTTCGCTGATGGCAGGCACGAACGATCTTGGGTACGACGCCTTCCTGACAGACTCGCAAGTTCCCGGCACGGACCAGACAGACTACGTCGACTGCATCTTCGAGCAGATCGGGCGGCTGTACGATGCCGGCGGGCGGTACTTTGTGCTGTTCAACAATGCGCCGCTGGACCTGGCGCCGCTGTACACCATCGGGCCGACGTACTCGCCGGACGACTCGGCGCCGGCTAACGGGACGCGGAATTATGAGAGGATGCGGCAGCAGGTGGCTATGGTGAATAGTATCTTTGACTACCGCACGCCGGTCGAGGCGGTGCTAGAGAGGCGCTTCCCAGGGATTCGGATGGCGGTGCTGAATGTGCATGCGCTGGTGAGTGTCCTTTTGCTTCTGCCTGCGCTCCCGTGAGTTTGCCAGGCTAAAGTCGCCGGCGTGGCGCTGCCAGATGTCCGACATCTACGCCAATCCGAGCGTGTATCTGAACGGCACGACACCGCTGAACGTCACAGGCTTCTCCAGCTACTGCGATCAGGACGGCATCGCGTGCGCCGAGACGCCCGACCCGGACAGCTTCCTGTGGTACGACGCTCTCCATCCGAGCGAGCAGACGGAGCGGGTGATTGCAGAAGCGTTCGTGGACACTGTGCGGGGAGACAGCACGTGGGCGACTTACTGGTCAGGTTAGGTGGGCGAGTAGGCATTAAAGTGGCGAAGGCGTATTGGGTAGATTGAGGCATTTCGCCCAAGGTCAAGGGAGGCAGCTTATGAGGCTGCGGCAGGAGGATTTCAGCCAGTAGAATCTTTTGAGGCCCGTGGTCGGTCTGGGTTGCTCTGAGGGGCTATGGTAATCGCTCCTCAATGACACGCATGAAAGGCTGTGTACACGTGGATTCTATTCCTGTTCGCACGCTCCTGCGCGTTGCCTGTTGCGTCATGTCGTGTAACTGGTAAGTCGGCCGGTGGATTCGGTGCGTTTCCAACAATACCACCGCCAATGTTCGGCCCGACCTCAAGCTCGTGTGCGTATAGGCATGCTATTGCTGTGCTTCGCGGCTGCGGAGTCTAGTGCACGACCGCATACGGCTGCGTTCTGAGCCTGCTCTTCGAGGGATCTCAAGTGGGTGGCACTAGTGCTCCATCAATCACTCGAGTTTGATCCGAGCCGCACGGCGCTCTTCTCGATAGGTGACTGACCCTTCATGGGGCTGCAGGTTGCAAATGGCCATTATCCGGGCCGGCTCTCGGGCCGGCACTAGATGCGAGCTTTCCCATCTCTGTTTCCATGTCAGCGCCCAGGGCGTTTATAATGATGGTGGGCAAGTGATGGTGGTGTTGGAGCGGATAGGCGGAGCAGCCCGAATCAGGGCAAAGGTGCCACAGTCTTCGGCATGCCGTACTGGTTGGTAAAGACATGATGGAAATTGGCCCAAGACGTCGGGAGATGATGCTTCGCGTTGACCGCTGTCTCCACCGGAGCAGCGCTCGAGCTAAGCAGACGTACTGCGTGAGACGGGTAGAATGAGCGAGACTTGCCAGGGTGAGAAGCTTGGCTCGAGTGTATCTACTCGAGGGTTCCTAGGGCACACACCAAGATACGAGCGCGGCGAGGGCTCAGAACCATTTGAGTGTACCTTTAGTCGCGACTGAGGCGGAAGGAAACATTAGGAAGCTCGAGTAAGTGTCTGTCATGGACCAATCGAGAACTAGAAGTCAACGCGTTAGCCATATTCGCGTTAGCCGACCTTGCCTGGTGTAGATGGCCGCAGCGCAGAGGATTTCACATTCCTCGACAGGGCGTGCGTGTCCGAAGAGACATGGGCGCCGAGATGCATGGCTCGAGACCCTGATTGAGGGACAAGCCACGTCTGGACAGACAGGGGCCGTGGGTTGTGCGACGCCTGCAGCATGTCACCACAGCCCGGGGTCCTGCGCAGGGGGCACTCGTAGTCAGGGGTTTTGCTGGAGCGTCCCAGGTCTCTCGTACCAACTTCCTCTCCAGGACGTGAGCTTCGGTCAATTCTGAAGGAAAAATCTTCAGCGTCAAGCGAAACTCTTCGTCAGCGGCGACCGGCACGCGATTCGGCGCTAGAGAATGAGGCGTAATGGGCATGGAACTAAGTCTCTTGGCCTATCCACGAGCGTCAGCGCACGAGCTGGCCGCATCGGGCACGAGTACCGTGAAAGTCGTTTCCCAGAACACTGTCCGTCTCGACTTCCTCGTCATCTCGCTCTTTCTCCCTTCTTGTGACTCTGCCACGCTTTAGAGGAATCTTCATTCGAAAAACGTGCTCCACGCGATTATGCTGGCAACAGTTCTAGCCTCTGGCCCCAGATCGACGCCCAGACACGCTCTCAAGCTCTTCGGCGCGCTTCTTCGTGAGGTTTATGCAGGTTAGCAACAATCATGGGAGCGCGCAAGCACCCTTTCCAGCCGTAATGGGGCGAGAGGACAACAATCAAAGCGGTACATTTTGGCAAGATGGTGTGTTCTGGGATGCGCACTTTGTAGTGGACGGGATCTTCGACCCGTCCAGTGCAGCTTTCGAGGGCGACTCTGCGACCGGGTATAAAGGCACATCGCTCCCCGACAAGGATTTTGTATATCGCCCGATATCGCAAGACGACACTCCAAACTGGGATCCTACCGAGCCAAACCGTCAACCATGCGACTCGCCTGAAGGTCTTCCGAAGCCAAAAGATTAGACCTAACAGAGTCTTGCGAAATATTCGGCAAGGGCGCCGGCAGCGCAGTCGTCCACTCTCGTTCCGGGATGGGGTCAAAAATGCACTTGCCATGAGGGTGGCATCCCGAATGCATCGAACGCGACAGACCCGTTTCCGAGACCATCCATCCATTGCCACGGCGCCTTTGGAGACCACAGCTGGAGTGGACTTCACCGCAGAAAACGGCCTGCCATTAATAGCGTGGGAACGCCTGTCGATGGCTTGCGATCACACGCATCCCAGTTGTCAGAGAGGTTCCAACATATCTTACTCAACGCGAATGGCGATGGAAATCGCCTGCAAGACCCATCGAGATTGGGGCAGGGGAACAAAATTTCCAACTAGCATTGGCCACATTCTTCTGGCGCCAATCCCGCATGCGAGTTCATCTCAACTGCTTGGGGTTACTCGAGCTGTGGTCCCATTGCTTCAATCGAGAGCCAGCCGCCTAAGCTTCGCATCACGCCGAACTTGTCATTAGGACGGCAGCGGGGGCCAATGCCAGACCAAACGCGTCTGCGCCCAGACATTCAATCAATTTCTGATCTGGCAGACGTTGCGAGCGGCCAACCTGGCCAGCACGGCAACGCCTCGGTACAATTTTCCATGTCCAGGTTTTTGGCAGACCGACAGCCAGCTCGAGTGCCGGTATCCGCAGGAGCGGTGTCTTATGCACCTCCGGAGGAATCCGCCTTGGGGGCCGAAAACCAGCCTTACCTCCCATTCAAGTGCGATAGCCGTGGCAGAGCGTTCAAGTCAAACTCGACGCTGCCAAAGAGCACACGGTACCATCGACCGGGCGAGTTCGTTTGCCGACCATGCCGCAAACCCTTCGTCCTAAAGAAATACCTTCGGAGACACTGCCTCACAAATGGTCATTAACAACGCGCCGGCCTGTCGAATTCCCAATACCGGTTCACGCCATCGACGCGTTTCGCTTGCCACTTCAACAGCTGTGGCAAGTCTCTTTTAAGGTAAGATATTCTGATTCGTCATCAGCGGAACAATCACACGGCCGATGTGTAAGCATTTGATGGGAAGTATTGGGCTCATGTAGGTCTTTTTGTTGTCTTTGTGGTTGCTTTCGCTTCTTAGAAACGCGCTGTGAGTACCCCTACACGAGGTACACTGGTGCGTTTGATCGACGTTGGCCCGCGAACGCAAGCAATCACATTCTGTCTCGCATATGGGCACGCAAAAGCGGCGTGTCGTTGTACCTCGTTCTGTTGGACAGTCATTTATTGGGCGCCAAAGTGGCTTCAACGCAGCCAAATCAGTGCTGTGAAAAAGTGAGGTCAGGTCAGCCCCACTTTTTGATTGGCGGGTTCCCGCAAGTGATAATCCCTGGCTCCCATCAGCAACGGCCTTGCGGGGAAGGAGGGAAGATTTAAAGAGCCCCGGGCGAACTCCAGCCCGCCCTCCTGGGCTCTTCCAGCTCCTCACTCTTCGTCCTTAGAAGGCACTCGACAATGCGCATAGATACGCCTCACGAGCACAGCACTCGCTGCCCCAGGCATTCAGCTATTGGGCCCTCATGCTCGAAAGACTAGTACACGTCACGCCTGAGGCCTCCCAGCGGACTCAGTTGAGTACCCTGTACTTCTCGAGGGCAGCGAATAAGACGATGGTGTGCTGCGCAGGCCGGTGAACATCCCCTCTTACCTTTCCTCTTTCCCTCTCCATTCTTTCTTCATGTCGCTCCATTCCCCTGTGCACTTTACCTATAAGCCCACTGCTGCTTCTACCTCAGCCTCAACTCCTGACCCTTCAGCCCTCTCGCTGCTTGATCCTCTGCTTGGTCACTGCCACAATCTTCCCTTTGGCTCCTCTCTTTCTTCTCCACCTCGATTCCCTCATGTTCTGCTACTCTCAGACATTCGTCAACGACGACGGCAATGAGTGCATCTCGCCACGCTGCCTGGCTGGGGACTGTGACTGTAAGCTGCTGTCCGGAGTTGGGGGGGGATCGAACGATCCCCTCTATAACAAGACGACAGCTCCACCAGACGCTTCAATTGCGTCGACATGTACAGCAGCAACCTGTACCGGCCCAGACCCCAGCCAATCGAAATCGGTGCCAACCAACTCGGCCAGATCCGCATCGCACGAAAATCCCGAGGCAGCGCAGTCCCCCACTCTCGCTCAGGTGTTCAAGAGACGCTCTCCACTGCGCCCTGAGGCGCCGGACTTCAAGCCCCAACAATCGTCACTACCACGTCTTACGCCAATTGTGACCAATATCGTTGACCATACTCCGTCACAACATGCTGCGCATTCAACCTTTGTCACTCCTGTAACACCTGTGGCACCGAGCCTAAAAGTCGACGGTCCTAGAGATGATCCCGGCAAGGCTGACAGCCTAATTCTATCACCAGCATACGTCAAAAGACGGCGCAACAGCTCCCCTGGACGTCGTCTTTCCAGTGTCAGTCCTCGTCGCGCTTCACGTACCGACGCTGGCAATTCGGCATACCAACAGCGCCAGGCGGAGCAGCACCTGAGTCCTGTGTCTGCCAGGGCGTGGGTCGATTGCACCTACGTTCCGGGTGACCATGGTCTTGCACGACAAAAGATGGCGCCTCCACCGACGGGGCCTGCCGCCTGGTCGCTTCTACGGGACGTTTCGAGCTCGCCGACCACCTGCAGCAACATCGGTCCCTATTTCTGCAAATTCAAAGGATGCAAAAAGGCGGGGAAAGGGTGGGAGAAGATGACGGACCTTAGAAAACACCAAAAGTCGCATGCGTCCATGGAAGATCGGCCATTCGGATGCGACGAATGCCCAGTGCGCTTCTGGTACCCCAAAGACGTAGAGAAGCATCGGATGTCTGTCCACCGGGCCATCACAATCGAGTGCGAGATCTGCGGTCAAAGCTCGAGCCGTAGAGATAACCTCCACCGACACCGAGAGAAGATGCACCCCAACATTTACCCATGCGGCTCAACATCAGCGAGCATAGGCACGCCGTCAGCACCATCGCCGGCGCCATCGTCGACTGTGAGCTTTGCCTATTCCGCTGAGCCGAGTACCCCTGTCACACCGAACACAACCGACCCTAGCTCGGACCGACAGCAGAGCTCGCCAATCTGGCAACGGCACAATTCTTCTGACCTTCGATCAAGTCAACTTGCGGGCTCGCACCCCATGCTGAAAGTACGCAGCGCCCCCGGAGAACGCCCTAACGTCAACGGCAGCAGACAGACCGAAAACCAGACACCTCCTGGCGCAAGTGGTCCCAACTTTCGGCCCCCTCTACCTTCCTGATGTCAAGATCTTCATCACCACCAGCGAGATACCCCTTATTTTCTGGCCTATGTTTCTTTTGTTCATTTCTGGTGCCGTCCTGGCCACACGGCGCAACGACCATCCTGTCCAAAGGCGGGCACTACAATTGTTTGGACACAGACGACGCGCTTTGACATTTCTGGTGGGTTGGATTATTGATCTCCTGAGGACCTTTTGCTACATCTCGCGTTTGGCTTTCGTTGTGAAGCCGCTAGGGGTGTGCTTGCACTTAGCTACCGGCTGTTTCGTGAGGATAAATTGCGATGACCGCACCCACTCGATCGCTCAGAAAATTTGCAGACGATTGTAAAAACCACCATGTAGGCACGATCTCAACCACAAAACCGCTGCATGACAGCATTGTCTTTTCCTCCAAAACCCCTTCGATTACAGCAAGACTCTACGTCCGATCCTTCCCCATGCCTACAGCATCTCGGTAAATCCGTGACCCTCGAGTTCGACCCGTCGCTCAAGTTTCTCAGGCCCAACAGGTACTGCGTCCGGTCTGTTCGAGCTCGTCCACCACGATTCTCTTGCGCAGTTTCAGCGATCACATTTTGAACGCATCTAAAGCGCACGCTGACGGCCTTGGCGCGGCATTGCAAACTAAAAATCATCCCTCGAGCGCTATATCTTCAACATGGCTAACAGCACCTCTTATACCCCCCTGATGGTATCGATCACCCAGCGGGGTCGAGCATCGAAGAGATCAAAAAAGCGAGAGAAAAAAAAGGTGTTGCAGCTACATCTACCTGTTAGGTCGCCCTGTTTGGGAAGAGAAGCTTGTTCATTGAAGCAGGGCGTCTAAAGTAGCAGTGAGAGGCAAGGTAAAGATGGGGGCAAATCTGAGTTTCTTATGCAGCTGAACGAAGGAGTAGAATCATTAATAATGCATTTTTGAGAGCCAGCTAAGGGTTTACAAGATGGCTGCGCGAGCTTTGTATTTCCGTCTGTGTATACAATCACGCGTGAATTTGACCTTGGAGCCCTTTCTGAAGATTGCATCATAACAGGAGCGTCACACGTACAACTGCTAGTGAAGAGATCGTGAACGGGGTGGAGTAGCTTCGGCGTCACTGTATGAGGCCACAGCGCTCAACGCAAGGATCCGTGTCGGCTGAGGTGAAGTCGTGCCAAAGGTCCAGTGCTTCCAGAAAGATTTAACGGCACGTGACAAGGTGTTCTGCTCCGCACGCGCCCACCACACTAGCGCGTCTTCGCCCTTCGGAAGCTTCCACGGTCCGGACGAGCTTCATCGTTATACCAGCGCTCCACCTGCTTCAGACCCCACCTCACTTTGGCATTCGGTGCTCGCGACACCTATCTGTCCTTCTCGCCAACGAAGACCCTGGCGATAGCCATCTACAGACCATAGATCGCGATGGACACCGACCGTGGCGCGAAGCGCAGGAAACTCGACACGCCGCAGCAGGAGATGAGCGCTGAGTCGCCCTTCTCCACAGGCGCAAGGGCGCAATTCGACGGGACCGACTTGGACCCCCAGCTACAAGCGCTTTCTCAAACGACTCCGGCGCCAGTGATCGGCGCCGCGCCCGTTCGCGCAGCTTCCACGACCAAAGCCAAGGCCAAAGCACCAGGCAAGCGAGGCAGAAAGCCGGCCGGCGACGCCAACGCTGCAGCAGGGGTGTACGATGACATTGATGGCGCGCATCCGCATCAGTCGCCAATCAAGCGCAAGGGTGTGGCTTTCACGTCGAATCCGCCCAAGAAGCATCAGCAGGACCCGCTTCGAAATCAGAGGGCCGATGCTGCTTCGGCTCCGCCGCCGAAGGGAGGGACCTGCTTGGGCTTCTTTAAGCAATTCCACCAGCCGAAGGACGGGCCCGCGACCAAGGCGAAGTCGAAGCCTAAAGGCGGGGTCGAGGACGTGGAAAATGGGAATGGGTTGGATGGGGTGGATGTGGAGGTGGTAAAGCCAAAAAGGCGAGGTAGACCGCCCAAGAAGAAAGAGACGGTCGCACTAGTGCCGGAGAGCGAGAACAGCGAGCAGGCAGATGGGGACACGGTACACGTGCGGCCGGCGAGCGAGCGTTGGACGTATGAAGACGGGTTGAAGAAGTCGCTGGAGGACGAGATAAAGGAGCTGGAGAATGCTGCGAAGAATACCAAGGACGATGAACAGAAGGTTGACGGTGCTGCGAAAAAGAAGAGCAGCAGGGCGAGCGCAGCGAATGCAAAAGACTTGATGCAGGCCAACGTGAAGAAGAACAAGGCGACCCAGCCACGAGCGACGAAACGATCCACAGCTGCCGAAAGACGGAAGGCCAGTCGCGCAGATCATGACGAGGCGGACGCGACAGCGGGAGAGAGAGACGACGAAGTTACGCACGTCGGGGCTCCCGTGGTGACTAGCATGCTCCGCCACAACAGTGCAGATACTGGTTCTACGATCAGACCCATTTCTGTCCCTTCAAAGACCAAGATGCAGGCGCAAAGGCCTATCGCTCCCACACATGACGCGACATTCGATTCAAAGCATCTGGAAGTCGTTCAGTCGATCCTGCTGGAGAAACTGACTGGGCGGCGGGTCGCCAGTTTGAAGAATTTGGAGGACGAGCAGGCAAAGGTTGCCAATGTGATTGAACAGACGATTACGATGGGAGAAAGCAATAGCATCCTTCTCATAGGTTCCAGAGGCAGCGGCAAATCCGCCCTCATCAACACCATCCTGCGCGACCAGGCAGTCGAGCATCCCAAAGACTTTCACATCGTCAGACTGAATGGGTTCGTCCACACAGACGATAAAATTGCGCTTCGAGAGATTTGGCGCCAATTGGGGCGTGAGATGGCCCTGAACGAGGAAGAGAACGCCTCAAAGAGCTTTGCCGACACCCTCACGACGCTTCTCGCTCTGCTCTCCCACCCAGCAGAGCTTGGGCAAGAGGAACAAGTCGACCACATTACAAAGAGCGTCATTTTCGTCCTCGACGAGTTCGACTTGTTTGCACATCACCCGAGGCAAACGTTGCTGTACAATTTATTCGACATTGCACAAAGTCGCAAAGCCCCGATTGCCGTGCTTGGACTGACGACCCGCATCGACGTCGCTGAAAGTCTGGAGAAGCGTGTCAAGAGTCGTTTCAGCCATCGCTATGTGCACTTGAGTCTGGCCAAGAGTTTTGCTACCTATCGCGAAGCATGCAAAGCTGCCATAGTTGTAAATGATGACGATCTCGCTGCCGACGTCGGCGCGCAACTTCCTGTCGCGGCTGCTACGAGCTGGAATACTTTCGTCGACGATTTGCTTTCCCAGGACCCCACGGCTCACCATATTCGTCGCCTCTACTATACCACCAAATCTGTCCCCGACTTCCAGACCTCCATGCTGGCCCCGATCTCAACCCTGCCCTTGTCGAGAGAAGCACCCACAAGCACGGCCGACATCCTCGCTCACCTATCATCCGCCTTCCCAACCTCTCCTCTGAGTCCACCTGACACCCGCCTGGCTCTCCTACCCACCCTCAGTACCCTCCACCTCGCCCTGCTCATCTCCGCTGCCCGCCTCACGGCCATCTACTCGCACGAGACCGTCACCTTCCCACAAGCCTACGAGGAGTATAAACTCATTGCTTCCAAAGCCAAACTGCAAGCGTCTGCCTCGGGCGCGGTAGCCGCGGCTCAGGGTGCGGGAGCGAAGGTCTGGGGCAAAGAGGTCGCGCGTGGGGCTTGGGGGGAGCTGGTGGAGGAGGGATTGATTGTGGAGGAGGGGATGGGTGGAAGGGGAGGGAAGGCGGATGTCGGGTTAGAGGAAATCGGCGGCGTGGCGGCGAACGGAGGATTGGAGTTGGGGGGATGGGCGAGGTGGTGTCGAGAGATTTGAGGAGAGGGAGGGGAATGGCTGGTCGTTCCGAGGGATATGAGACTGTCTACTTTTCTTCGACAATACATCGTCTGTCGAAGTGCATCGATTTCCTGGACGGCGCAGTGGTATCGTGTTCTAGTCAAGAACCGCCTCGGCCTTGGTGAGAGCGTGTCCTTGCGGGCTCGTTGGTGCGCATGAGAATCCGACGTAATATCGCCGTATATTTACAGCTTCATGGGCAAGGTCCAGTTCTAAATCTCTAATCAAGAATAGAGCCCCGTGTTCCTCCGCTTTTTCGCTCAAATCTCTACTCTGCCGAACACCCGGATTTATGTTTCCTAAAACAACAACAACATCCACGCCATCGCCAACTCGGTGCCATGTCGACGGTTCACAACAGATCCAACCCGGCTCCCCTACCGCTGCTAAATTCACAATACACGCGTGTACAAATGCGTCGCCAGGATCCTTTTGATGCGGCGAAAGGACTTTAGACTCAAGTGCGCTGTTGGCCTCGACAGTCCTCCTTCTCGAATCCCTTTCAACAAGGCAGCACTATATAATATATGTGGCCTACAATGAATATATAAGAGCGTATAAGGACACTATAAACGCCGGTAACTATAATATATGCGGATTTGACTCAATCTATAAGACCTCGAGAGGACACTGCAATCGCCGGTGACTGTACCTCGATTCTGTGCGCTCGTGAGCGGGTGAGTAGCGTCAACCCCACCACGTCCCACTGCCCGTGCCCTGCCACCTCCAGCATCCTTTCCCGTTGCAGCTTCGTTAGGCCACCTCACTCTCAGCTCCGGTTTCCCCCCTTCTCAGTACTTTTGGTGACGACACGTGCGGATCGGTGCTGATTCGCCGGCAGTATTCACTGAGCGCTTAGAACGAGCGCTCTGATTGGCCGAGCAGCTCAAAGCTCTTGCAAGACGGCTTCCCTGCGAGCCACCCTCCACTCCAGGCATTGGCCGACGCCCTTGACTCGGCGGGCACGTTCAGCGTCTATCTGCATGACATAGCAGGGCTCGCCGCCCACTCGACCTCTCCCGCCTCCATCGCCGCGCCCACCTCTCCCAGGCCATGTGGTGACGCCGACTTCTAAGAAAAGCATCCTTCCAACCACCTTCTGCCGCCACCGCGTTATCCTCTGGACAACCATTCGAGGCCTCCCGCCGGCGCATCGCCCTTCCTTCGAAGCATCTGGCGCCTCCAGAGATCCGGAATCTCACCACTGACGAGCCTTCCTGGCGAGGGCCTTCCGGTACGTCCAACCCCCACTTGCGCCACCAAATACGCCATAGCTGGCCGTTGCCCCCGCTTACGGCGTCCTCTTACCCGGACGATCGCCCTCTTCTGTCGATGCAAGCGCTATTGCTCTCTCGAGCGACGCTTTTTCGACTAGCTGTTGGCTGTCTTCCTTCTCTGTTGCTGCTCCCAGCCTCCGCTGCGCTTTCACACTCTCTACCTTCTTGCACGCTCGTTCTAGTCACATCTTATTGTTCGACAGTCGCTGCGCGACCTAATTGATGGAGCTGACATGACCTCCGCCAGATCCTTTCTTGCTGCAAAGCAGCGACAGCATCGTGCTCAACCCTCACCCGACACCAAAAAAGCTAATGGACGTTTTTGGTCGAAACGAATAATGAACGAATCACCTCACGACGCATCTACGTTTTCCTACCATTACCCTTTGTCTCCTTATCCTCCTTCGTCAACAAACATGTTCAGACCGAGAGAGCAAACGAAGGAGCCTCCTCTTCCAGCATCCGCGTACCAAAAACGACTTACTCCTGCAGATGCAGATCCACTGAAATTTGGACCCAAGTTGCACCAACACACTCTGAGCGAGTCCACGGTCGGATCGAACGATTCTTCGCCTACAACCACGATCTCCACGGTCGACGACTCCAGTGCGACGGAACCATCGCCGGGTTCCTCTCCGGAATCACCGCCTCCCAACACGTTCGCAGCAGGTATGGTCCGCCCTCGCACGTCAGATGGCAGCCCCTTCTTCGAGCTGCAGAAGCAGCCGCCACCGAAGAAAGGCCGTAACCTGAAGAACCTCGCTGTCAACACATCACGACCACCAAACCGCGCGGCTTCGACCCCTAGCCTTCCCCTTCCAAATGCGAATCTTCCCGCCCAAGGCGCAGCTTCGCCATCTTTCGTCAAGCCGCCGACACCGCCGAGAAGGAAGGCCCCTAGCAACCTCGGCCTCACGATTCAGACCCCCGACAGCGGTAAAGCAGCGCCACAAGAGATTCGACTTGCGATTCCTCCCACGCCTGGCTTCGGCCGGCGTGCTTCTCTACGACACTTCCAGTCATCTCCATCGTTGCCTTTGTACCAAGGGCGAGACTCGGAGCCGAAATATGCATTTCAAATAGCCCCCGCCCCACGGCCGCTCGAAACGATTTTGTCGCCCTCGATACCGGAACAGAAGAGCGGCATGACGGAGCAGGGTGAAGAGCAGAATTTTGACGTGCCGTTGTCGCAAGAGGAGAAGCCGGAAGCGTACCCCGACGGCCCTATATGTGTCTACGAGCCGTATGTGGACTTGTACTTGGAGCCTACCGCGCACCAGGCCAGAAAGTACGATGTCGTCATGAACGTCGCGAATGAAGTGCGGAACCCTCTTGTCGAGCAAACAGTACCGGCCACGGCGGAGCCGGAAGTGCGCATGGACGGAGGAGGCGGGATACAATACGCACCAAAGCGCGACCACCAAGCAGAGCTGAAGCCGACTCGAGAAGGGTCGCCCACCACACCGAAAGCCACGCCAATCGACGGTGTCTTCCCCCGCTTTGAAGACATGAACATTGCTTCGAAAAAGGAGCCGGAGTACATCCACATCAAGTGGGATCACAACAGTGATATCGTGCCCGACCTGCTGCGCCTTGTAAAACTCATCGACGGAAAAGTCTCACAGCGTCAGCGGATTCTAGTCCACTGCCAGTGCGGCGTCAGTCGGTCGGCCAGTCTTGTCGTCGCCTATGGTCTCTACAAGGATCCTTCGCTGAGCGTGCAAGACGCTTACGACGCGGTCAAGAAGAAGAGCAAGTGGATAGGGCCGAACATGAATCTGATCATGCAGCTGCAAGAGTTCCGATCAAGTCTGATCCGCAACGGCGTCATTCCTGGCAATCGTGGATCGGCGCCAGTGGCCCAGGGATCTGCACTGAGTGACTGGAGAACGTCGAGGGGCAATGAGGCTCCTCTCTCCGCTGGTGCGGGCCCCCTGACTGTTTCACAAACAGCGGAGTCTTTACCTGCAGTGAGCCCTGGCCCTTCGTCGGCGCCATCCGGTCTATCATGGCCAGTTAAAGACCAGAGTTCCGGGCGGTCACGGGCAGTCAGTGCGGTCAAGCCCGGCACGGCATTTGTCAACCCATCCGGCCGAGTCGTTCCTGCCGTTGTGCCTGTCCTCAACGTTGTGGCTCCAGACTCTAGCAAAGAAACCCCTTCGTCACCACCCCCACTTCGACTACAGACGCCGCAGGCCCCGTCCCCAATGCCTTCGGAACGACTGTCAGACTCCAACTCCGCCACGCCGACGGAACCCTCCTCCCCGCGCGCCGAGGAGTTCGCCATGGCGCCCCTCCAGCCCTCTACCGCTGTCGACCCCGACGACAAATTCGGCCTCATGTCCCCCACCTCAACCGACTTCCCACATTCGCCGTTTGACCGCTCCGCCCTGCTCGCACAGCTGGGCATGGGCTCAGTCAAACAAGAAGACGACATGCCGTCGCAGCCCCGGCGCTCCGTCTCGCTCCGCAGCGCCACTGCAAAGGAGCTTCCCAAGGACGAGCCCGGCACCCTCAACGCCCCCCATACCACCCCCCGTCTACGCGGGAAGATCTCCTCGCCCAGCCTCAAAGAGCAAAAGGAGCTGCAGCGCCTGCAGGCATGCATTGAGGCCTCGCTGCCGCATCGAGCCGCGCCACCACCAGTTCCCACTCTCCCTTCGCTCGCTACCGGCGCAAAGTCGTCATCACCGCAGCCGTCACCTCCTTGCGACGACAACAACATCCTCACTTCCCCCCGCGCGACGCAGCTGACGCAGAACCCCTTTGCGCTCGCGCTGGAGCAGATGAAGAAGAACGGTCCGCCTGCATCGCTCGCCGCGGCTACTAAAGCACACGTTTCCCCCGCCCCACAGCAACAAGACGCGCCCGCGGTCGTCGCGAGTGTCGACCTACACGCGCACTCAACAGGCCCTCCGCACCCACCTGCGCCATCGCAGCCTCACCAACCTGGCGGACTCGAGGCGGACCCGCGCAGCCCCGCGCTCACGGGCGCAAGTCCAATCACGAGGAACATTATGGACGTTTTATGACGCTAGCATCCCTCGACTTATTGGTCGAAACAAGGACAGAAGATCGTCTTCGGAAAGAAAAAGAGGCTGAGTTGGCAAGACCGATTGGAAAGCCAGCAGAGTCGCGCGAGAGCACTTGGCGGGACGACGGCCGGATCTCTTGAGACTGGCTGCGGGGTTTCTTTCCGTTTGCGACTCTTGACTCTTTTTTTTCTCTTTCATGGCGTTCATCGGCTGGGACGAATGATACGCTCGTAGGGAGGTGTGGGTAAGGATGGGGCGATGGGAGTCTAGATACCCCTGGCCTGGGCGCGGGAGCTTGGGCAGAGAGATGGGGCAAGGGGGAATGGGGAGACGTTTGTAGAATTAGTTGTTGCGGAAATGAGACGAGGTTATGTGTTCAATGGTGTTACTTCAGTGGTCAACTTCTGCCCTGTTACGCAAGGTACTTGAATCTTGCAATGGATGGTGTTCAGGAGCGGAAACCTCACTCCGAACAATATTGTCGGGGGTGACTACGGTTTGTTGGCATTCAACTCTACTACTTTGTCGCCAAGCTTCATCCCATGCTTGACTGACGTGAGCGTATTGGGGGGTTTATACTCGCCACCGAGCCCCGCTGCCTGCTGGCTCCTGCCTTCTTTACCCATTTACGGACCTACCGCACCTTCCTCTGGTCAGCGCCGATCACGGAAGACGCCGCTGAGCTGCTCGCGACCGCGTTCCGGCACGGTACTGTCCCCATCGCCCGCGCACGCTCGAAGCAGCGGTCTCATCTACAGCCCACAATGCCCAGCCCGCCAGACGATCACCCTTCCCCTTCGGCTTTCTCCTTCCCTCTCTTATGGACCCATGTCCCCTTCCCTTCACCGCCCTGTAACCTTCTCGAAAAAGTCCTCCGTGCCCACAGTGTCCCTTGACTCCATCGACCCACCAGGTGATAGCCCCTGACGCCCGGTCTCAGCCTGCGCAGCCGAGAGGTCTGCGCGGGCCAGCTGCTGTCGCACGCGCTCGATGCGCTCGGGAGACATGAGGGGCTGGTGTCGGGGCCGCTGGCCGCCCTGCGGCGACGGCGAGAGGAGACTCGTCCGCTGCCGCGTGGGCGAGGGAGGACTCGAGCCCTGTGGTGACCAGCCAAAGTTTCTCGTGTCGTGGTCCTGGCGTGGCATCACGCTCTCTATGCCCTCGCCCTCGGGTTCCTGGTCGAAATTCGGGGGATTGTTCGAGTCGAGCAGGCGCTCTGAGCTCCCTGATCTTCCCGTTCCGCGCTGGCCCCGGCCTTGCCTCCTCAGTGGCAAGTCGTCGGTGTACCTATACCACCACGCCGTCTCGGACGCTCTGTTGCGCTCTTTCGCCCGCTCCTCGGACTCAGACGCCTCGTCGGCTTCGTCGCCCGGCGCATACAGCCTGACGAACCTGGCCAACTCGCCGACGGACTCGGACTGGCCCGTGGCGTCACGGGGGATCATCTTGGGTTTTGCTTTGGGCTTGTCGGGGTTGCCGGGCGTGGTGAAGGGCTTCTGCAAGAACATGACGTTGGTATCCGGCGTGACGGTTCGAGGCATCCGCTGCGAGACGACAGGAGCGCTGGGGCTTCTGCGATGAACAGTGTCTGGCGTCGAGGCCTTTGGGAAGCCGGGGGAGGTCGGAGAGAAGACTCGGCGCCTGAGGTCAATCGGTTGCGGGTCATCATAGACTTTTTCGAAGTGCTGCCGTAGCGGCGAGAGTTGCTTGGGCGCCACCGAGGAGACGCTCGATGTGCGCTGGCTCCTGCGCCGCGGCAGCGAAGACGCCCACTTCACGACGTCCTTCGCCTTCTCTAGCCCTCGCGGCTTGATCGTTTCTCCGGACGTTGACCGGCTGTATACGGAGCTCGACCTGCTCCGGACCAAAGCATCATCGTCGCCGGGAGCATGCGGCGCCTCGAAGATACACTCCGCCGGCACCGCATCCAGAAACACAAACTTCCCCTCGTCCCCGTCCAACCCTTTCAACCGCTCCCGTTCCACCCTCACGATGTCCAAACACCGCTTCCCCACATCCCTCGTCAGCACGAATCGCATCCCGATAACACTGTAATCCACATCCCCCTCCCTCAACCCCTCCACAACAACCCCAAACCACCTCTCCGCGTCCCCCAGCTCCCTCAACTCCGCACACATATGGCCCCTCACAAAAGCCGCCAAAACGCATCTCTCATCCTTCACCAGCGCCTCCTCGGCAATCGAGTCCGCGTCCGCAAAATCGCCGAGCCGCGCGCGTATCAGCGCGGCGTTGAGGAGACAGAGGACAAGCTCCTGCTTGTCGGCCAGGCTCTGCGCGAGGGACAGGAAGGCGTCGGCCGCGGCTGCCCAGTCGTAGCTGTGGTAGAGAAGCGCCGCGTGCTCCCAGACGTGGAGCTGAGTCGGGTGGAGCTTGAGAGTCGCGCGTTCGGCGCCGAGGAGGGTCAGGAGGGGGGGGAGCGTGATGGGGGTCGATTTGGCAATGGGAGCTGGGGTGGAGCCCAGGGAGAAGGGATGTTCGGACATTATTGATTCGGGGCTCGGTGGCAAAAGCGTACTTCCAGCCGGCATTGTAAAGGAAAGATGGAGAGAAGATTCTCGGAACTCATGCCTTTTAATGCGAGAAGCGGCTGAACGAGGCAGACTGGAACGCGGTGCGCTCTGGCATTCATGGCATTCAACTCGTCCTGCTGCGCCATCGCGGCTTCCACGTCACCGCGGTTGGAAGCGGAGAGGCGAGAGCAGGATCCTTCTCGGTAGTTCTCTGCTCTTAAGGCGCGCGCCGGCATCCCATATTCAACAATGTCGCGAGACCGATACGGGTGACTGCTGCGCGCCTTCTCGCTCTGACGAGTGCCGCAAAACGTTGTCGATCCAGATATTGTGTTGCTTAGTTCAGCAATGGAGTGGGCCAAGGCTGAAAAAAAAAAACGGGCCACAAGCTATTCGTCGATGCTCCCTTAAGGTACGATACGCCTCGTGCGAAGCATCAGATTCGGGCCCGGAAATGTCAATGTGACGCAGAGACTGGGCCGCGCTGAAGTTGGATTGACGTGAAACTATTCTCCAAGGCATTTCAAACCCTCAGATGATACAGGCATTAATGCAACGAAAGCGGGCTGGACGGCGCCGCCGACATCGAGGAGTTGGCGTTGCGTTGCGCGCGGACGCGGTAATCCGCATGGTTTATAGATTTTAAGAAGGAGCAATCGAGGTCGCCGTTGACGGACAAAGGCAACATCAATCTCACACCTAGTCTGATGAAGGCAACCATGTCTCAGAGGTCTTTGTAGATGCCGGATTCTTGATTGAGATCGTCCAAGGCGTAACGGTAGGTTGGCGAGGTGCAATACGGGAGGATGCGACTCATGCCGAATTGTAGAAGCATCACCCATGGAGCCACGGGAGAACGGTGAAGGGTATCTTTGAGTGCGGATGAATGGTGTCCATGAGCTGTGGAGATTGTGACGGGCAATCTTGTTTTACTCATATCATGCAAACATCATCTCAATCTCACAGCTAGAGATGGAGGACCCACCCATATTGACATGGGCTGTTTGCCCTCCTGCTTGCTCGTGACAAAGCATGTCTCTCTCTTTCACATGCGAGCCTCCTACCAAGACAAGCGTCGATAGGGAAAAGTCTGACTCGAAGACGTAGCGAATCCTAAGGCCCCCAAGCTTCCGGTTTCTTAGGGACGGTATACCCGTCACGTTATTCCCCCGCGGGCCAGACTTCGACATTACTATGTCGCTGAAGAGCGGCACATCGAAGCTTCTCTTCCATTCGTTCGTTGATCAGCATGTGCTGTTCTTGTGCCGGAGTTCGAGAAGTCGCCGCTTGCCGGACTCGAGGGGAACTCGTTCACTGAGAGACCGGGGCCACATACAATGGAGATTCACTTCTTCGAGCTTGCGAGTGTCGCGGAAATGGCTCGTGACCGGCGTGAGTGGCGCCTTGGTAAGTTTGTGGGGCGTCTGAAAACAAGTCAGGAGCGTCAGCGTATACCCTGATGACACTGTGTGACTGTCCATTGTTGAGACGACGGAGCGTGTCCACCAAGAGTAGGTGAAGTTTTCACCGCAGGAAAATCTTTGGAGTATTGCTTTAGCGCATGTCCAGGCAGATCCACTACTTTTCGCCTGGACGAGAGACGGGCATCATTGTTTCCAGCGACCCTTGCGGCAGCGCGATGTTGGCGCGCGGTCCCGTGTTATCGGGCAATCAGAGGATCCTGCCCCAGTAGATGAGCTTAGAGGGCAGGCGCGAGACTTGAGATCAAGGGCAACTGTGCGCCGTTCATGACCCAGCCGCCATTTCGAAGACAGCGCCACATGGGAAAATGCACGTCATCGCTTGCACGTCCTTTCGACAGCATCCGCTGGAAATCACCGCCTGATCTGAGGTTCCAGGAGAGCTGACGTCGTGCAGTGACTTGACGCAATGCTCCTGTGCCATGGTCAATCTTGGACTCGGTCTTGAGGCGCAATGAATGCTACTCATGCACGGTCTGAACATGCCTTTCGCCAGAGAGAAGCAAAGGCGGGTCTTAGTCTTTTCTGGCCACCTCACTGGATCGTAAAGACCGCACGTGTGCACAGATAATCTGTCAAGTCTAGGGGCACGGGACTCATGAGAGCGAGTCGTTGAAATAGAACAAGAGATGGAGCAGGCCTACCTTCTTGAGCTCCATTGTTGAACTACTTTACGTTGACGACGGCCAGCATCTCATACTCAGCGTCACCGCAATCACCCACCACTTCCGCATCGACCGAAGCTCTGTCAAACGCGGCCTCAGCATCCGGCCAATCGCTCCTATGACCCAGCCAGACAAGCTTCTCCAGCGCACCCTTCACGCCGGCGTCGAGATACCGCTCGATCAGCTTGGGCTCGCGAGGGTACACGAACATCACCGCCGACGCAAGGACGGCATCAGAGCACACCTGCGTCGACGACGACACGCGAATGACACGGTCCGCCGGCAGGCGGGCGACGGGACAGGTGGGTACTTCAACGCCAACAATGTTCAGGCGAGAAACACCATGTGTCATTGCGCCGTGCCGGAGGAGGAGGGCTTCGAGCAATCCGCTACCGCAGCCTACTGACAATGTCAAAGCGGGGTCCTTAGGCAGCATCGCGGCGATGCGGTCGATCAGAGATCCGGAGAGGGCAGGACAGCAGTCGCGGAAGTGCGTGAGCTCATCGGACAGCGTAGGCAAGCGGGGGTTGCCAACGGAGGTCGCCATCGGGGCTTGCTCGCTCGGCATAAGACGTGGTGAGGTTGGAGCAGGTTTGAGAGAGGTGGAGTCACTGGGGATGCAGCTGCTGTATGCGGGCCTGAAACACTTGCCAGCGCAGTGCAAGATGTACCGCAGAGCTTCCACGCAGCTTCTGAAGTGTTTCGGCTGAGAGGCGAGGTGACGGTGGAGGCGGCGGAGAGAGGTCAGGAGGGCGAACAATTCTCAGGACTCTGAATGCTGAAGACGCCAGGACGTGCGGTGGTGGATCACATGTCGTCCTTCGTAGGGCCAGACGGGCTTCACTGGCGCTCGCGGCTGTTTCCCGACTTTCTGTCGGTCAGCGGCACAGCCTTGTCCCGGCGGTGTGGGTGTTGCTTCAGCTGCGCGGGGGGTGCAGGATGATTCAACCGCCGCTCGCCGCTCGGCCACGCTACCTCAGCTTCGGAGTTGCGATGCAAAGCACGTCGGCGGTCTCGTGACTGGCGAGAAGTGGGTATGGAGGAGCTGTCGCGGAGGCGAATGGGCAAAGATGCGTTGTCGCAGAGGGGAGGCGGAAGACGTAGGCAGCTGTTTTCGACAGGTCGACATAGGCAGATGCTGAAGCGGCCGCCAGCCCCGGTGCCCTCCGCCGCGGGCTGCCAAGCGCCCGAGGTCACCTGCCAGCCTTGCCGTCCGAAAAACCAAGGAGCGGAAGGAAAGTCGGACAACACACCTTTCTTCGAGGCTGTACCAAATCAAGAACTCTGGAGAAAGCGCGCCACTTTTCTCGTCGCAACTCGCAAGCCACAGTCCTGCTACACAGATATAGAAACACGGCCACCTGGAGAGGGGTTTTCTGCATGGCGTCGCCACAATGGCTTTAGGAGCGGCCGAGATCGTCGCGATATGCATCTGCAGTGACATCGCACAGCCTCACTGCAGCTCGCGGCCGACAGCCGCTTCCGACCACGACCGCTGTCTGCAGATGTCCCCGCGGCACGGCTTCAATGGCGCGTATGTGCAAAGGTAGGACGCTCGTGCGACCGTGTCACGAGATTGACGCGTACTGTGTCTTGATAGAATATTCCCCCTGCTACGGCGTTTTTGGCAGTTTGAGACCAGTTGGATCGGAGGGCGTCTCTGCGATGTGGTTGGCTGCACGAGCTGAACAGGCTAGTCGGGTAGGGCTTAGAGTGGGCGAAAGTCCAGGAAAGACGATTTACGACGTCCACTCGATGCTATTCTGCGAGAAGCACCATCTTGACCCCCACAAGTCTGTCATTAGCATCGCGGTCGAGAACGCGCTGACGCGCCTATCCGCCCGCGACATGATCCTCCACCCAGTCGCGCTCTCCTCCCTTGACGAAGGATAGTGGAGGGGAATCGCAAGCGGCGGGCGCGTCTCCGATCCTTCTTGCTGACGCTGTCATGAGGAGCCACAGCAAGACGTGCCGTCGAGACCGTTGAGATGATCTTTCGAGATGAGGATCTCACTTCAGCAGATGTCCATCGGCGTCCCTGCGCCGGCGCCAGAGCAGTGCGACGTCCTCAAGTGGATGGCACGCAACCAAGATTATCGCGCATCAACATGCTCTGCAGCGATGGCATTTCGGGGCCTGGTCTGATTCGGACGAGCGGCCGGGAAGCGCTGTTGCAACGTTGCAAAGGCGCGAAGACGACGCTATCTTGCTTCTTTGGGACATGTAGTGGTCTCACGACCGCAAGCACGGCAGCCGCCTCGCAAGCTGGCCGTCGCCATCGTCGCCCATATTGCGCGAGTCACGGCGTTGGCGCGCCGCAAGGCGGAGGCCGTTCGACAGCAGCAGCGTGCGCCGGCGGCCGAGCTGGCCTCCGGGCCTAGAGATGCATGCAGCATTTTGGGACTCATGTATGCACGAAGTCTGATGGTCTCCTGCAGGCGCACCCGGAAAAAGAGGGCAGTGCACTCGCCTGCAGCGTGCGGGTGCGGGCCCATATACATAAGCCGCCTCCCCCTCACCACCCAAAACCTGCACCTTGGCCCGACACACATCTCCACCCCCTCCACCTGCGCGCCATCTTCCAACCCGACCACCTAGTCATCTCTTCTTCTCTTTTCGTTTTCCCCTCCTGGCGCCGCACATCAAATCGCGAAAAATCATTACCTCGTTTCCATTTCCCATTTTCTAGTCCTTCTCTCGTTCAGACGCCGTCCGACTCATCGCATCACCGCCTCATAACGTCATCTTGGTCCGGTATCAAGATTACTATTGCCTCTTACAACCAAATATCGCCATGCCTATGCAACTACTCCCTGCGTCGGCGCAAGCCTTCGCCCCCCGCTCCGCACCGACTGTCGTCCTCAATTCCAAGGTCGAGACTTGGTTAACGCAGACGCTAAAGCGCATCAACAAAATCAAGCGCCCGCTCAACAGTGTTCCTCAACACTTCCGGTGTCTCACCGAGACCCTGGGAGGCCCCGACGCCATCTGGTCGCTTGCGTCGCTCATGCTGCCCAAAGCACCCGACGCCGATCTGCGCAAGGACAATGACCCCCTCGTCGAGGCGTTGTTCAACTATCAGCTTATCCACATCGAGGCCTACGTTGTGCACGTCGACATGGTGTCGCAACATGAGGTTGCTTTCAAGTTGACCCCCGAATCGATCGAAGCACTGGTCGACTATCACAAGGATATTTACTCCGTCGACGCCGCCGCGAACACTTGGAATTGGCCCGAGAAGGAGACGCAGCTTAGGAAGATGCAAGAGGAATTTGTGCAGGCCGCCAACAAGTTTGTTTTTCGCACTGGGGTGCGGGCGCTGGAGGGTCTGGAGGAGGACGGCGCCGGGGAACTGCTGGAGGGTCGATCAGACGACGTGAAGAACTCGATCATGAACCTCTTTTTGCCCCTCCTGCCGCCGCCGCCGAGGATTGTCGATGTTATTCACCCTGCGCCTCTCCTTCCCAACACGAGCTCAGCCGGCAACTGGTGGCAACCGCAACAAACGCTTGCGCCTAGCCAACCCGCGCCTGTGGACTCGTGGAGAGTGCTTCCTTCGACTCCCTCGCCCACTACGACCTCGTGCAGCGATCAGTCCAGCTCGTTCTGGCCCGACATGAACTTCAGCACCGCGCAGCTTCCGTCGCCCACGCCCTCGTTCAGCCAGCCCACGGCATACCCCACAACATCTGCGCAGTTCTACCGCTCGCCGGAGTGCATGTCACCCCTGCCGGCTTTCCCAAGCGCACTGCAGCCCCAACACTGCGCAACTGATTTCGCGCTCAATGATATGGGCATGGGGGGCTGCGGCTTCAACGACTTCGGTTGGAGTAACACTGGCATGTCAACACAGTTTGCCACGGCGGTGTGAGCAGCTAAAGGCTGCACACAACCGGCCCGTCGCTCTCCACTTCTCCCGCTGTCGGCGTTCTGGCCAAACCCGACCGCACTTGTCCACCTCCGACTTTCGATTCTGGGACCTAACAGTCAGAAAGCGAGAGAGCTCTCTTCTCCATTCGACACGCGATCCACGAGGCAAACCAGTACCGGACTACTCTAATATTATGCGATGCGATGATACCCCCCACTTTGATGTTGATCATCACTCCCAACCATCCAACATCAAAAGCGAGCGACACTATCTCCACCAGGGACGGCCGAGGACGGCGTTCTGCAACGACATTTGTTCTTTCCTTTTGTCTTTCCCGGTCCAGCGAGCGAGCGATTTGTTCTGAAAGATTTTCCTACACTTTTCATCCTTTGGGGCAAATACTGGGAACCAAACAGACGGCACACTCGGACCTCGCGGTCCTGGGGGCAGTTTTTCGCGCCGCTTGAGCGAGACTCGCGGATCCTTCGCTTCGATGCGCTATCTTCTGGTACACGACATGATTACGGCATCTGGAATGTCGACTTTTCTATTGCGGGAGCTTCGAGTTGCCCAGGCGGACTGGCGCGGCGCGTGGAAGCACGTGGGACGCTCTCGACAGGTGGAAGGGGGTTGCGAGGTACCAGTCTCGGCGATGGTGCCGGCCTCCATACACTCCGGTCTTCGACCGTGTTCCCTCCCAGTGAGCGGGCACGGCAGACAGCGGATATGGTTGCCGATTGCCATCCCTTACTGCCAGCTCGCGCCCGCTTTCTCCCAGATCCAGAGCTCTTCCCGCGCTGTGACGAGCGCGCCGCCCACCACTTGTGCTCCGCCCACCACAACCGGCTTGTACGGCGGAGCAGCTCCTTCTCTCCCCTCTTCACTGAGACAAGAGCAAGGAGCGGCAAATACTCAACTCCGACCCGAGTGTGGTATCCGGCATACCGCCTCGACCTAATACAGATGGTGCGCCCTCCTTCGTGCCTACGAACCTACCGACCACCCACCCGCCAACACAACCACCGCCGCACGCTGCGCGCGCGGCACCTATCTATTCCGATCTTTGCACAACCACGACACGCCCCGCCACCCGCGAGGTCGGCCTAAACGCTGTCATCGTGGCCCCCTCTACCGGCTGCGCCGGCGAGAGAAAGGGGGGCCAGAGCATGTTTCCAACCGCGAGCCGGGAGGAGGTAGACTTGTTCTCTGGCGGCTGGCTGGGGCGGGGAGCACTGGGGGTCGCCTTGATTGGCTTGACTCTTCCCATGCTCCTCTGATGACAGGAGAATTGCAAAGGATTGGGACTGGGTTTGAGAGGGTTTTGGCTTGGGATGGAAGGAAAGTTTGGAACGGCTTTGGAAGGGCCACCGTCACACGGTGTAATCCTCATCCCCCTACACCCATTTGCCCCGACCCCCAACTTCTCCTCTCGGGAGGGAAGGCGGCCGGGGAGCCCACAATGCCGCGCCTCGCAGGTCTTCGAGGCGCGGCGGGCGATTGCGGATGCTGGTTGCGAAACAAAGTACCTTAGGCTTTTGTAGTTAGTTTGCCCTTCCTCTTGCCCTCCCAACCGACTTGATGTCGTGAAATAGGGTTGAGAAAGGCGGGGTTTCTGAGAATCGGGAGTATCCAAATGGTACTTTTCTGGCACAATCCTTTGAGTCTCGTCTCTTTTAGCTTTTCTAACCCCCATCTTCTGCTAATGGTGACTGTTTCTCGTGGAAGAAGTGGCAGGATCCAATCCCTTGTGAGCATGTCTTGTTCCCTCGGAGCGCACTCCATCCCGTCTATCGCGTCAACTCGCGCAGGGCAACCGAGCTCGAACGCCACGGAATGACGTACCTCAGGCCGGACCGGGCGGTTGGCGGGCGCCACAGCCATCGCAGCGGCGGGTTGCGGGTGCGGGCACCTGGGGCAGCGCGGCTGTGTGTCGACTGCACCTCTTCGTCTCGTCTTGGGTTGTGTGTGATGAAAGGTCCTCACTCTTGCTCCTGCCATCTACTGCTTACGCATTACTCTCCACCATACACGACGACTTTTGCCCCGGTCCTCCGGTGATTCGAGCCTTTGCACGCTGCAGTTGTCGCTCTGAACCTGTGCCTGCTTATGCCGATTGCGCAGACGCTTGATCAGCCGGGTCAAGTCGAGGCATTGCTTCTTGGGTCTCTTGTTCTGGCTTTGGCGAAGGCGAGCGGAACCGTCATATCGAGCTGATCGACCGCTAAGTCGGGCGGAGAACGGCGATACAGATCTCCAGCATCCATCCGTTGGTGTAGCAGGCTGCGAGCGCGAGCAGATGCCTCCGGCCAACACCCCCGATGCGGTGAGTCCAACACCCTCTGTCTCAGCTGATCCAGCATTGGGGCCCTGGAGAGGTCATCTAACACCCGCCCCAGGGCAGCCCTCGCCCCGTCACGCCCCCAACAGCCCCGGGCCTCGTCTACCTCTCCTCCCCGGCCCCCGACCTCGCCTCGACTCTGCACGGGGGCTCCGCACCGCCCGTCCCAACAGAAGACCCGGACGATGCGAACGCCGCTTTCCTGCGAAACTCGCTGGAGACACTCGAGCGCGTGGAGGCGAGACAGCCGACGCCCTCTGCGACAACGACACAATCCGGGGGACAAGGGAGCATAGCGGCGTCGAGGGCCCCGGATACGAGTAGAGTTTACTCACGCCCGCATCGCACGTGGGAGGGCCAGAGTAGAGTGACCGGGGCGCACATGCCGACGCAGCCACACGTGCGCAGGAACGTCACGGTCCCCCGGCGTAGCGGGCAGGGACCCGCGCTCCCGTCTGCAGAAGGGGCAGGCGATACTGCGGAGGACAGCTCCCGGCGGGAGCGGTTGCAGCGTGTGCTTGCGCGGCTGCATCGGCTGCATGAGACTGTGGATGCGCCGGCGGCGGGGGAGCAGACGGCTGGCGGCAGGGGAAATCGCACACATGCGTACGGGAATCGCACGCCATCGCCGCAGCAGCAGAGCTTGTACGACTGGGCGCCGGCGTATGATGATCGGTGGGGAGGGGAGGGGGATGAGTTGGAGGAGATACTGGCGGATTTGAGGCGAGGGCAGGCGGAGAGGGAAGGCGGGGAGG
>JAWXCT010000108.1:401476-428332 GCA_034509035.1 Saxispiralis lemnorum
CCACCCCCACATCCCCGTCCGCCACCGGCCACAACCCAAGCTTCTCCATCGTCTCGGCCGTCGCCCCCAACGGCCCCACGACCGCATCCGGCCTCCCATCCCACTGCCACTCCGCCGTGCGTGCCCTCTTGCTCGCGCCCTCCCCACTCCGACTCCCACTATCACTCTCAACATCCCTTTTCCTCTTTCCCCCACCCGCTCCCGCGCTCCCCTCGCTCCCGCTACTCCCCGGCGTCAACTCGGGCGTCGCCTCGCGACTCAGCGGGAACGGCGGCGACCCCAGGTCGCCCCAGGCCTCGCGCGGGAAGGTGGAGAGATAACCCGCGTCGATAAACGCGGCGGCGAAGCGCCACTCGGCGTCCGTGGAGGCGCCGTCAGGCGTGAGCGGGAAGAGGGCGGTGCGGATGGTGGAGAGTAGGGCGTCGCTTTCGTGTTCGGGCGACGGGGGAGTGGTGGTAGGGGGTGGGGTCGGAGGAAGGGAATGGTTGATGCTGGCGCTGAGGGTCTGGAGGAGGGTTTGGGTTTTGGTGGGGTCTTGCGTGGTGGGAGGGTGTTTCTTGTCGCTGGACTTTTGGATGCTTGGGGGCGCCGGGCGGCTGGTGGTGGAGGCGGGCGTGCCAGGGGCGTTCACGCCAGGGCGTTTGATGGCGCCGGTGGCTGATGCTGGCGGAGGTCTGCCTGTCACGCCGGGTTTGGGTGCACGCAGGTCGGATTTTGGTGGCAGGGGCTTGCCCTCTTGGTCGAGGCCGAGCGCGAGCGCGGCGTTTTCTAGCAGGTACGCGAGCGGGTTGGCAATGGGCTGGTGGGCCTCGTCCTTGTGTTTTTGCAGCTCGGCATCTGTGTCGAAGCCGGAGAGAGCGGCGTCGCAGAGATCATCGTCGCATTTGTACTTTGGTTTCTCCTCCACCGGTGGTGCTTGCGGCGGCGGCGGGGGCTGAGGCTGCTGCGTTTGTGACTGAGGCTTGCGTTGCGAGTCTGGACTTGGCGTCTTTGATCCTGTCACACCTGCGTTGCGACTGGGATGCACTTCGGCGGAAGTCGGAGCCGCAGGCGTGGACGTTTGGCTGCCGCCCTGCGGACCCTGTGCCGTACCCGCGCCCTTGCCGCCCTTCTTCCCGGGCTTGGGTCCTGGAAACTTGAGTTGGTCAGCGGTGAGATCGGGCTTATCGTCGTTATAGAGCGGAACCCCATGCGGGCTTGAGGAGCCGCCCCATGAGAGATTGGGAGCCTTGTCAACTGTCGGCGCGGAAGGTACCTGGTTACTCGAGGAATTGCGTACGTGGTTCGGCCGCGTGGGTTTAGGGCCAGACGACGGTCCTTGTTGCCCAGGCTGCGGCTTCGATGTTTTCGGCAGCTGGGATGGTTGCGGCTGATTGCCAGGCTGCGGAGCCTTTATCTGTGTCTGCGCAGGCGCAGAGCCTTGCTGGCCCTGTTGAGGCAGACCTGACCTGTTCTGCGTGTCGCGCTGTGCTTGAAGTGCCTGCAGGTACTTGCTCACAACATTCTCAACCTCACGAAGATCCTGCGGTGTGATGGCCAGATAGTCTTTGAAAGTTCCGTTTTGGTCGGCGGCGTTCTGCTGGACTATAATCTTCGAACGAATCACGGCCTTCAACACGTCGGGCGGCACGGTATTTGCACGCAGAGCCGCCGGCAGCGTCCTATCGATCTGCATGAGGGGCTTCCACAGTCGGCGGAGGCTGTTTTGCGCCTGCGCACGGGCTTCTGGATCCAGCTGAACAGGAGGCCCTTTGGGATTGCGTTCCGCCACTTCTTGAAACAAGCTGCGAATCTTCTGGCCATCCAAGGCGGCTTGATTTGAAGCCGTAGACAGTGGTTGAGGACCGGGCGGGATCTGAGGCTGGTGTTGCTGCAGTGGCAACGACTGGGGTGGCGGCTGGCCAGGTGCGACAGGCTGGCCGTTGCGAATGCCCTTCTGTGCCTGCCGCAAGGCGTCCATTTGCTGGAAGCGAGCGAGCCACACACTGCGTTGCTCGGGGGTCATCTTGGCGAGATCTTCTTGCGTCGGCATCTTCTGCCCGCGCTGAGGTTGACGTTGCTGCTGGGGCTGTTGCGAGCGGGTGGGCTGCATGGGAGGAGCTTGAGGCGCACCCATGTTGGGGTTCGGAATTTCGACGACCTCATCATTCGACGTTTGTTTCCGCGACTGGCCCGCTGTCTGGTTGTTGCCTTGCCGATTCTGACCTTGCTGAGGGGTTGGACGTTGCTGAAACTGACCAGTGTTGCCCATCTGTCCGCTGTTGGGTATTTTCTGCGCGCGTTGCTGCGCATCTCGCAGCTGCTGTTGCTGCTGTTGCTGCTGTGGAGTGAGTTGCGTCTGATTGGGCTTGATTTGTTGCAATCTGCGCTGCACAATCTCTTGTCGAATTTGGTCGTCTGACCAGCCTTGTGCACCGTTGACTTTCTCGCGAAACATCTGGATCTCACGCGGCTGGACAGCGTTGATCCTCGCTTGCGCGTGGGTGTTTTGACCCTGGCCTGGGTTAGGCGGCTGCTGCATTTGCGCCGGTGGAGGGACGGAAGGACCCATGTGCGCAACGGGAGCTTGACCATTGGGCGCTTGCATAGTGGAAGGTGGCCGGTTGGGAGGCTGCCCTTGACTCGGCGGAGCTCCCTGCTGGGAATTCATGTGCTGCTGCTGAAGCGTCTTCATGGCGAGATCCAGCTCTTGCGGGTTAGTATGAAACCATTGCATCTGCGCCTTGTGCAACTTCTGAAGCATGTCGGGTATTTGCTGGGTCACATAATACTGCTTGAGCTTCCCCCACGAATCGAACCCCTCGGGGGCTAAGCGGAGGTGCTGAAGCATCTGGGGCGGAACACGGCCCATGTCCATTGCGCGCGCTCGAAAGGCCTGCTGTTGTTGCATCCTGTGCAACTGCGCAGGGTCCAATTGGGAAGCCTGCTGCTGCTGAGCCTGCGCATTGGGAGGTCCATTGAAATTCGGAATGGGATTTCCCATGTTTGGCGGCATGCCGCCCATCACCGGCTGTTGACCACCCATATTCACATTTGCGCCCCCGGGATGTTGGGGCATCATGTTGTTTTGCCCATTCCCCTGCGCAAACTTCCGCATCACGTTTTGTGCCTCCATTGGGGGAAGTCCCTGCAACTTCTCGCGTAGTTGTGGTGGCATTCTCGCGAGCAGTTGCTGTTGCTGAGTCATATTGATTTGGTCTCCCTGCTGGTTGTGATGTGGATTAGGATTCTGTGTTTGATCTTGGTTTTGCGCCATCATATTGCGGTGATGCGCCGCAATCTGGTTAGCATTTCCCGTGGGCGTCTGCGCGACCCCCTGAGGTCGGTTTTGCTGCGGCGTGGTTGGTGCCGAAGGCCCTGGCTGTCGCATTGGCTGGTTCAACATGCTCTTGTTGAGAGCCGGGCTGTTGCCATTCATGGAATGCTGGGCGTTCAACCCTCCTGGTTGCCCGGAAAGCTGGTTGCGAGCGTGCTGCTGCGCCATCGCTTGTTGCTGCTGGGCCTGGTTGCGCTGCTGTTGTTGGGCCTGCTCACGCCTCTGTTGGGCCAACGCAGCCATCTGTGCTTGATTCATCCCCTGCGGATTCCCGCCCTGGGCGTTCTGATTGCCGAGCATTTGAGGATTGACCCCTTTGGGCATGTTCATCTGCCCCCCAAAGTTGCCATGTGCTGGGTTGTTACTCGCCGGCACGACTTGCTCACCTGACTCTTGAGATTTGATGGCGTTGGCACGCTGGCCCATCATGCTAGAGAAGTCGAAGTTATTGCCCCCCGCTTGGGCTGCGCCACTCTGTTGGGAGTTGTTTCCGCCTGCCATACCATTTCCATTCGCTTGGTCTTGTGAGTTGGCTTGTGCTGCTTTTTGCCTCTGCTGAATGCTCTCAAAGGCCCGTTTCATTAGCAACCTGAGGAGAGGGTCGCCATTCTGGCTGGTTAGCTGCATGCGCTGTCCCTCAGGAAGATTGCTGAGAAACTGAGTGCGCACACGATTCCTCTCCTCCTCAGTCATGCTCGCGTATCGCTTCTTCGCCGCATTCATCGCCTCTGCCTGGTTGGCTTGGCTGAGTTGTGACATGTTCTGACCACCTTGGCCCGGATTAACTTGCGGTCGCGGATTCTGCTGGGGATTGTTCGATCGCTGGGGTGCCATTTGAGCGGTTTGAAAGGCCGACGGATCCATGCTCATCTGTGGTTGCGGCTGAAACTGATGCTGTGTGAGCTGTTGAGGAGGCATGGGTGAGGCTTGCATGCCCCCCTGCATCGGGATGCCGAAATTGGGATTCTGAGGTCCCATGGGCCCACTGGGCATTCCCATTCCATTGTTGGGCGCATCGAAGCCGATGTTGCCGTTGGCGTTAGGACCTAGCATGCCCGGGCCCATGTTATTCTGCGGCAAGGTCTGCATGTGATTTGGCGGCATCATCATGTTGCCGTTGTTCATGGCCATTGCGCCATGATTTGCTGCCTCTTGCTGCCGCCGGCGCGTGATCTCGTTCAGTTTGCCACTCATCCTCTCGAACCAGTCTTCTTTCGACGATGAGTCGTGAATGATGCGATTCTCGAAACTCTCGGCAATGGAAATACACTTGGGCATTTCTGGTTGAAGGGTGCGAAGTTGCGAGATGAGTTGCATTATTTTGTTGGCTCGCTGTGCGGGGTCGAAGGTCCGCTGCCAGCCATGGGGAAGATTAGGCAGATCTGCCCTAAGCCTGTTCAACTGGATGGGATTAAGCGCGTGAGTCAAGACATCGCAGAGGGTGGGGGTAACTCACGATATGCGCATTCAGCTGCTGCATCGGGTTGTGCGGTTGTGGTCGCTGCATGCCGTTCATGTTCTGTGCAGGCATGCCGTTAGGCGCCATGTTGGGAGGCTGCTCCATGACGCTCGCGACAAACAGACGGAATACCGGATTGGGATTTCCTCTAAGCGTTCACGAGAACAGCTAGAACCCTCCAACAGTCTATCGAAGATGTCGTCCAGCATTCGCAAAGCGCAGCAAGCAGACCAAACACGGTGTCGAGGAAGGATCGAGGAAGGGTCGAGGGAGGGTTGCAGGAGCCAGTCGTCGGGAGACTGGCAGCTGGAGGAGGTGCTTAATGCGGGCGACGGTCACTTGATTCACGGACGTCACTCCGCGCTCGGCGTGAGTGTCGTGGAGGTGGCACCCGGTTGGTACGGGGAAGCACAGAGGCGCGGGTAGGCAGTGTCCCGCTGTCTTTCCCAGAATATGTACACGGGCCCGTCTCTTTGGCAAACGTCGCTGCCGCTTCGTATGTGCAGCTGGCAGAGCGGAGAATCAGAGTTGTGTCGCACTGGAGGTGGACCGCAACGATCGCGGACAGTGGTTCAGGAAGAAGGGGCCAGGACGGCGACGGTGTGGTGGAAGAGGGAGCGCGTCGGAAGCGAAGGGACGCGAGGCGACGCAGGGCCAGATGAGGCGGACCAGGCGGCCAGCGGTCGTGACGTGGTTGTGTGAATAATGGCGGGGGGTCGCGAAGAAGGCATCAACGGGGCGTAGGTGGGATCGTATGTCGTCGACCGCGGGCGATGAGATGGAGACAGGGTTGGGAGGAGCACGCAGAGAAGGGGGGCGGTGGGCAGTCGAAGATGCGGAGGAGGGGGTGCGTCGCAGGTTGAGGGACGGGTCGCAAGAGGAGGATGAAGGTAGGGCGGTGGTAGATTGTTGCTGTGTCAGGATGCGCCGGATCGCCGCCCTGGGAAGCGTGCGCGGCTGCTCCCGCCGGCGGGAGCGGCGGCGCAGCGGGGAAGGCTGCACACACCGGATGCCCAATCAATCGGTATGTCTATTTTGCACGGTCAACATATTGCACGCCGCGGCTCGCTCTGTTACTAAACCAGCATGCCGCCCCTGTACTCCTCAAATTGATTCTTGACGCAACAGGGGATATCAGGGAGCTGGAGGGCAACAAGCGCCGTCGGGAGTCTGCCGAACGGGGAGTTTGGAGTTGGATTCGTAACTTGGGCCAAACGGTCAGCCTCCGCGCCCCTAGGTGGACGTTGATGCCCACCCGTCTTGGGGCCTGCCGCCATTCTTTTCCTTTTGATGATCTCCTCACGTCAATTTGATGGTCACTGACCCTGCTCTTTCAAGGACCCGATGCCTTTTCGCGCAACTGCAGCAGTCAATGATAGCCCTGATTGTTGGCGAAGCAGCTCCTGACTCGTGCGTCCGGTTCCTTGCTCCGGATCTGGAAACAGCCGCAAAACCCTTGACAGGGTCCTTCTTGGCTGCGAGCTACAAAGTGTACAACACCAATTCGATCGCGAACCAGCATAAAACTAGTAGTCAAGCATGAAGACATCTTTATCCCTTGACAGTGACGACTGTTACAAATATCGGTTATGCTGGATCGAGTCGCTGGAATGCTTCAGCAAATGAAATCTCGACGTTGCCAGAGTGAGCTTGCACGCTGCGATTTGCTCTGCAGTGGTCAAGCTCAGAACCCTAGGCTGAGTCCAACACATGAATCTCGGAATGAGCATCGGGCTGCTGACAATCGAGACGATGATGGCTCGCCTATGGTCTACTAGGACGCAGCTCGGCACTTCCCGATTCAATGCGTCTGGCCGTTCCCTGCTGTCTCTAGTACCGTTGAAGTCCTCTCATGCGTTCGGTACTAATGACATAGACCTTGGTGGTCTGCGCATCAACTTGGCTACGCGAGATGACAGCTTGCTAGGACAGAGCAATTCGCATTGCTGGCACGAACTCTCGTGAGACAGTCATCGTCAAAAATTCTGTCGGGGACAGCCTCGGACCGTGTTTTACGCCTTACTCAAAAGTCTTGACTCCAACAAGAGACACGTCACAAATACAAGGCTGCGCATCTCGCTCGTTATGCCCGTTCAAATAAACCTTTTAAGTTCCCTTCCGCGTCGAAGCTGGGAGGATTCGCTTCTCCAGCTTCCCGACCTTCTTTCGACTACGACATACCGTACCGCCCTTCTTGCATTTGTTCGAGAATCATTGAGGTCCTCTGTTTCATCGGTATCTCACTGCAAAACCGTTTCCCTCTTTGGAGCTACAACCATCAATAACCCAACACCATTCAACATGGCTCAGGACCGCATATTCCCAGCTCCCCACAACATCTCGACTCCCCGCTCCCACAATACTAACAAGAAGCAACACCACACCTCCGGCCCTCCCCGCCTAAGGCAAGTTCCAACAAAGCACATCAAGCCCTTTCTCGCCGCACTCCTCCCCCCCTACTTCTGCACCACCATCATCGGCACCATCCGCGCTCAGCGCAGCCTATCCAGAACACAGCTCGCCACCAGCGACCAATCCGAAACCGCCCAGCACGAACAACCTCGCACTACCTCACCCCAAACCTTGCGCAAGCCCTCTACCGCCTCCAAGACCGAGCCCAGCATCAACCCCGCCCATCTATGTTCCACTGACCTCGACGCCCTCACTGCCACCCTCGAAGACTCCCCTGCGCACTACGAGATGATCCAGCGCCTCGTCGCCGAACAAGTCGACCTTGTGACCGAGATTCAAGTCGTTTTGCTTGCGCCGCTGGAGCGCGCTTTCGCCGCCGCGGGGATGCTGGAGCCCGCCTGCGACGAGGCATGCGGGCGCCGGCACAGCACGGCTTAGGGATGCGTTGAGGGAGACTCGAACGAGCGGCTGCAGCAGCGCCAGCGGGCGAGATGACGAGACTACAGCACCGCTGCTGAATGGGTGCTTGGCGCCTGTTCATAGCGTGTGGTCGAATGGAGGCTCTAGGGGAGACCTTCGGGTGGCGTTGTGGGTTAGTATTGCATCTTTTCGCTGGAGGGGTTATTGAGAGGCGTCCAGAAGACTTGATTGTGTGAGGCGTGCAACTCTTGAATGGGGAACATGCCCTGCGCAGCACTGGTGGTTGGATGGAGTTTGATAATCTAGAGACGGTTCATGACAGATTCAAGCTGGATTGGTCATGAGGGATCAGTCCCACCACGAGTATAGTGGCCATTTACACAGCCAACAGAGATTATCACAGTCCAGAATTTACTATGTATCTACTTCTCGAGCCTGTACTCATTCAATTACATTAATGTTCAGTATCGAAGTCGACTCAACAGCTGTTTGCCATGACACACATCAGCCGAGGTACATTTTTGCACTTCTACACCCATGCCCATCTACCTTTCTCATAACACTCACTCTTTTCTTCCCCCTATTAAACCTTTCAAAACATTATGGCCCCTCCACACAATGGCAACGAACGAATCCCCTTCGTCCAATTGATCGCACTCGAAACACTTGACACGAACAAGTACCGCAGTAAAGCGCTGGCATTTGGGCCGGGCGATGGGAACAGGACGTATGGCGGACATGTCTATATGCAGGCATGCTATGCGGCTGCGCAGACTGTGAAGGCGGAGTTTGTGTTGCATGTAAGTGATGGCTGCTTCGTGTTTGGGTTCGGATTTCGTCGACGCGGTGTTCCGCGAAAACACGCCGTGATGCCTCTCCATTCGTTCGTTGACATCCTAGAAGAGTTTCAAATGCATTACTTCCTAGGCGTTACAATCGATTCCAATGGACTATCCTAACATCCGCAACGTCAGAATGTGACGGGCTGGTTCTTACTAGCAGGTAAAGCAAACGAACGCTTTACCTACACCGTACGCATCATCCGCGATGGAGGCTATTGCACCCGAGGCGTGGATGTTGTGCAGGACAGCGACCCTGCCATGTGCTTCACCTGTATATGCTCGTTCAAGAGTAAGTGCTGTGCGACGTCCGGCGACAGCAGCGAACCAAGGTTAACAGAACCGACAGAGCCGGAGAAGCAGAATGCGCCACAGCTGGACGTGAGGCAACAGCTCGACATCGACAAAGAGTTCAAAGGAGCGATCCAAGGTCGTGCGCCTCAAGACCACGCCGAAATGCCCGGCATCGACGCACCCTGGTATTGGGAGCAGATGCGCCGGAAGGGCAACGTACGCTGCCCACATCCAAGTCCTTGATACGCCCGACTTCCCACAACTGATCACACCCCGTAGGACCTCTTCCCCGGCCTTGATCTCCGCAAAGTCAACTTGGAACCCCACAACGCGACCCAAGCCCCACTTGAGCGCCGCAGCCTCAAGTACTACACTGCCCTTGGCGACCTTCCCCCCTTCGCCGCCAACCCCAACATGCACCTCTGCGCACATTTATACGCCAGCGACCGCAACAGCCTGTTCGTCATGTAAGCCCGCCCTCATTTCCCTCCGCTCTTTTAACCCCTCATCGCAAGAAACGTCCCCCCTAACCAAGCCACGCCGGAAGATCTAACCATCTCTCCCTCGCGGACAACTACGCCGCCATCGCCTCCCTCTCGCACACCGTCATCTTCCACACCACCGCGTCCTCCAACCTCGCCTTCGAGCCCTCGCGCTGGTTCTGCCAGGAGGCGTGGGCCGGGGCCGCCAAGGAGGGCCGCGCGTTGCACCAAAGCCGGCTTTGGGCTGAGGGAGGGGCGGTGCATCTCGCGACGACGGTTCAGGATGGCATGGTGAGGGTTGCGGGGGGGGCAGGGGAGGGGAAAGAAGGGTTTAGACCCGGGAGCAGGGGAAGGCTTTAAGAAAGAGCCACGTGAAGTCGCAAAGGGGGCCCACGAGGCAGGAAAGGGCCAACGCCAGTCCCCCTTCCTTTTCAAAGCCTTTTTATTGATTCTTTGCGGTTCAGCCATCTCAATAGGTTTCGATGACCCTTAAACTCTGCAGAAGGGGTCTCAGCGAAGGCGCTTGCAGCTGCTTGGCGGGCTAAGACCGTGCTTACGGCCTTCGTTGGGTTGGTAGGTGGTCAGTAGGGATTCTGTCTGTTTTTGCTTTTTGCGCTGCCCCTGAGCGATAGGGTTGGTTTGGGGCTCCATCTGCGGTGTCGCCGCTCGACCTTTTGGCGTGGGTTCGCCTTGTGTTTCTCTCTTCCTTCACACGCGAGGGAGGCGGGCTCTTCAGATGGCGCATGGGTCTCAAATTGCTCATAGATGGCGATACATAGACTGGTTATTTTCAAGGATCTACTCACTGGTCATGTCGCATAAGTTCGAAGGGTATCTCAAGAAAGTTGGGCTGATTCGAATCGCCGCACGCATGCATTGCGGGCGGTCAGGTCGTCCATGGCTCGTTCGTAAGTAAGGTACGGCCGGCTAGAAAACCCCGGCTCGGCTTTCTCGTCTGTCGTGGCTCGACGTGTCTTCAAGCTGATCGGTGATGCTGAGATTACGCGTCGCGTTATTCGGCGTTTGTTTGTTGCTGTCACTGTCGACCTGGTCCGATTTGACCAGGCCATCTGTCTTCTTGGTTGCCACATCGCCTGTACCAGGGGTAGTGGTGTCGCCTCTGGGATTTTGAGCATCTTGGTGATCCGCAGTAGTCGTATTTTCAGAGGTCCAGTTTGCGGCAGTTCCTTGATTCTCCTTTCCTAGCTCTCCCTCCATACCAGCCAGAGAGTGCAACAGGCCACCATCACCCTTCAAGGCTTTCTGCAACTGCTCGCCCCATAACAAGTGAAAGTTCACACAGAAGTACACCTCTTCCGTCCGTCTGTTTTTGAACACGTAACGCAAGCAATGACTCTTCTCATTGATGTACTTGATGACCTTGATGGAGAACCCCGGCAGCTTGAGCGCAAAATTTCCAAAGTCCAGATAAGGGTTATAGAAGTCTCCAGAGTACAGTCTGTCCCTCTCAAACACCAAGCTTTCCCGATTCTCCTTGGACAGAAAGAATTTGCGACGCTTCTCGTTGTTCTCTGGCAGTTTGAGATGATCCCTAATTGCCTCTCCTTCTCCATCAGCGCCCTCCCGCAGCACGTCCTGGCCCTCCGCACTTTCGGGTATCTCGTCATCCTGTCCCAGCCTATCTCCAATACGAAATCCGAACCAACAACTGAGACTGGGTCCATATAGCCAAGGCTCATCAGCGTATGCGTCGCATTCCAAGCCAGGGTCGATGAACTCTTTCACGATCCGAAACGCGGTGTTGAAGCCCGGTGGTAATCTGTCCCGGACGGGGTGATCGAAGTCGTTCCCCCATATCGTGTCTACGCTGGGCAGGTCACGCTTGGGCACGAACGAGAACGCGACGCTATACTGGTCTTTTGTGTGCGCCGGATCGTCGAAGTACGGCGATGTCGAGGGACTGCACGCGGGCAGGCCACGGAACCCCCGTATTCGCACGCGGATTTTGGCTCGTAAGAACTCGTTCTCAACGGCCGTGGAAGTAGAGCTGTTGACGTGCACTACCTGGTGGGTGGACGGGTCGTAGGAGGGGCCCGTGGTCACCAGGAGGCGGTACTTGTCGGCTTCGTGTTGGACGGAGGAGTCGTCGTCGACACTGTCGCGCGAGCCAGCAGCATCGGCAATCTTGGACTTGATGGTGCTGTTCATCGCCGGTTGGGATGGCTCGGGGAGGCCGTCGGAGTGGGAGGAGAGCCATCTGCGCAGGGCGTGCATGGCTGGCGACGGGTGGGCGGTCTTTGTATTCAACCTACCTAAACGGGTGGTCATGACGCACGTGGGGAGACGTCAGGTAAGGTTCCCGTTCCCGTTCTACGATCTGGAGGTGGAGAACAGGTGCGCCAAGCGGATCTGGGATCGAGATGCGACGACAGCGGGTATATCCGTTGACATCCGAGATAGCCCAGCAGGGCCGGCCGGCTAGGGCTCCGCCAGCCTCACCAGCCACCCAAGCGGAGAAGTCCTTGTCACGCCCTCTCCATCAAACACCCGTGTTCTTGATCAGAGACGGCATCGCTGCCATTATCCCGGCACAAAACCACGACGATCATGAGATAGGGTCTTAGGCCCACTTGGCCGAAGGGTCGACGACATGCCCCGCAGCCCCGAGGAGGCAGCAGCATCCCGCCGAAAGGTCTCGCTCGCCACAGCCAAAGGCGTCCCAATATTCCTCGCCTTGATCGTCGCCTACGTCTCGTACGTGATCACTGGACCGCTCGCTGTGCAATACCTCCTCAATCCACCTAGCACCGACATTCCTCGGAGAACGGCGGCCGGAATAGCGATCCCCATCGCCTACTACCTCATCCTCATCCCGGTCTTCGTCACATGGCTCCGCCTTCTGTTCATCGTGTGGCGAGATCCGGGGTTCGTACCTATCGGTGAACCACGCCCTGCGGATGCGACAGAACCGGCGCCTGGTCTAGAGGAGTTTTACGAGCGCGATGTCTTCGCCTGCGAGTACCGAGGCTTGCCTCTCTGGTGTCGGTACTGCAATAACTGGAAGCCTGATCGCACCCACCACAATCAAGATGTGGGGCGTTGCACGCACAAGATGGATCACTTCTGCCCTTGGGTCGGCGGCGTGGTTGGGGAGTGGAGTTACAAGTTCTTTGTGCAGTTCTGTTTCTACAGTGTCTTGCTGTCTACGTACGCCATGATCGTACTGGCCTTTTTCGTGGCGGAGCGCAAGGTTGGCTCAGATCTGGAAGTGCGCTGGATCGTTGCTCTAGGCCTGGCCGCTTTCTTTTGCTTGTTCACCGTGGGGATGGTCCTGAACTCTTGTCAGATGGTCTTCCAGAACGTCACGACAATCGAGAATATCTCGCCAAATAGTCGGACTATGCTGGTGGCCGTACTCCTGCCTCCTCACTTGCAAGGGCAGAATATATCAGGCCCGCCACAGCCTCCTATGGCTGCTCACGCTTACGAAGCTCCCACCAACCGTTCCGGGTCGAGTGAAAGGCCTTTTACGTCTGAGCTCGACCATCCGAGCCACAGCACCTACTTTTCGAACACCCAGACTTCGCGCCACCGCCGTCACTCATCCGTGCTTCCATTTCAGAGTCGCATCTGGAAGGGCACTGTCACGTACCCTCTCACACTGCCGACTGATCGGCCACCGCTACCGGCACCTCAGCCTCGCACCTTTGCTATCCTTGAGACTCTTCCCGGTATGAATATTTGGGATCTGGGCAGCGCAACTCAGAATTTCAAAGCGGTCTTTGGTCCTCACCTTCATGACTGGCTCTTGCCGGTCAAACATTCCCCCTGTCGCGACCACACTTCCTTGGTCAGCCAGTACCCGCTCGGGCCCGACTTCGAAGAGCTACTCGTCGAAGCCGGCCTCCTCTTGCGCCCGAACTCTCTCCCCATCCCACCCCACCCGCCTCCAGTGGAGAAGCGGGGCAAGCTAGAGGAGAGGAAGCGGGCGACCGACCGCAAGCGCAAACGGCGGAAACGTCGTCTCGACGACGGATGGCAAAATGGCGAGAGACCCGACGGTTGGCCGATGGAGAAAGAGGCTAGACGTATGAGGAATGAGGCGCGGAAGAACTTCTATCAGAACACAGGGGCTGTGCCACCTCCGCCGCCTGCACGTTCGCGGCGCCCGTCTGCTTAATAGAAATACAAGGGTCGAGAGGCTTGACTGTCTTTTAGCGTTCTAGTTCACAGCATCGCCAAATAACGATCTTGTTTAATATCCGTGTGATGTAGCTCTAGACCTTTGTTTCCCCTCCAATGCTCCGGTGGTGCGCACTTTTCAAGTGCGGGTATGTTGCAGCGGATATGCGAGCTCGCGCGGCGGGCGACAGCTTGATTGCAGTTCCACGTGCTGCATGCACCTGAGACAGTGACGACGTGCTCGTGGATTGGATTTGAAATGCTTGAAATAGCTCCAAGGATGTCAACGATGCTCGCCAGCCCACTGTTTCGCCGGGAAGGTCGCCGTCGCACGGCCAGCAAGCCATCTGCCTGCAACGAGCTCGGTGCCGCGCACTGCGCACCTCTCATCAGCCGCAAAGCTGCTGCATCTTATAGGCAGAGACTGACAATATTTGTGGGACCAGAGCAGGAATGGCTGTCCAAATGTTTGGCGCCTGATTGCCTGGATTGACGATCGAGGCGCACAGGGCTGTGCTGGTCGTCGTGGTGGTCGTGCTTGCAACCGCCCATGCCGCCACCTCCCCCCAGCACGCACCACCGAACTCGAGATCACTCCGGCAATTGATAGGGCCGCCACGCGAATGAGACTCGGCCAAGCAGTGCACGGCTGGTGCGAGCTGGCTGGGTTGGATTTTTGATCTGGTCTGGAACGGCTAGGAGCCCCAGAAGGATTCGCTTCCAAGGTCAGGAGCCCGCTAGCGAGATACAGAGGCTCGCGTCCAGCAGTGCCTCAATGCCACTTCTCAGCTTGGGGCCACGACCGCCAGACTCACCGGAATTTTTGCGCAAGTTACAGGAGCACGTCCGCGCTGCGGGGTGCGAAGAATTTCTGTTGCTTTTGTGAGGTGGATTCGCGCTGCTGCTACCCTACGCTATAGAAACCATCCCTCCAACGTCTCGTATTACTCTGGCATCCCGAGCCGCGGACAGCTCACGCAAGGATCCGTCCCTTGGTTCCTTTCCGCGAGGTCGCACGCGTCTGCGCCGCGAGGCGCTCTCTTTTCTGTCGTGCAAACCTCCTGTCGGAAAGCAAACGACCACAAGAATGTCTCAGCCGGGGGAAGGGGACCAGCATCCGCTGCAGGGTGCCGCCCATCCCCCCTCTAACCCTCCACCAGCACTTCCCTCGCCTGCGGCCTCCAATACTTCCAACTCTTTTGCGAGCAAGCTGCTCAATCGACCGCGTCCAGGATACGCACGAGTGCCTTCGGTGAGTGTGGTCAGCGAAGGCGCAGAGGATAGCGACATGGAAGGGTCTCGAGACCCGGACGTCACTCAAGCGCAACAGAGCGAGTCAGGTCGAGGGCTCGGCATCAATGTCGGCCTCAATGCTTCCACAGATGCGGCCATCAGTTCGCCACGAAGCGACCGACCACCTAGGGCCAGCCTCTCGCTGCCCGACAATGGCGACGGAACACGACGAACAACATTCTCACCACCTTCAACGGGAGGATGGAGTGGCAGCACACGCCAGGACGAGACCTTCGGGGACCTGGATACATCCTATGCCGCCAGCAAACATGCGAGCAGGCAGTCACTGCGATCAGTACGAAACTCTAGTTCGCCTTCCCTCTACCAAGAGTCGGAGAGGGGTCTCCTACGCAAGAGCGTTACGGCGTCTTTCAAGGACAACTACGACGAGTGGACACCCAAACACGTTTGCAACAGCGCGCGGTACTTCAAACGCCCAATGAACAACTGGCTGGCCATCACCGTGCTCACACTCTCGTTCGTCTCGACTTTCCTGAGCGGTGCCTACCTTGTTATTGCATTGCACAAGCCGTTCTACAATCGGATGATTGGGACGGACTCGGAAGCAACTCTGACTGCGTCTTCGTCGGCTTTCTTGACGTCATTTTTCGCCAAAATTATCGAGCTGTCGTTCGTTGCGGTGGTAGTGTCATTTCTGGGCCAGGCACTGGCTCGAAGGGCTTACCGTAAGGAAAGCTCACGCGGCGTGACGCTTGCAGAGATGAGCATGCGCAACTGGATCATGGCACCCTCAACACTGTTCATTGACTGGCACACCGTCAAGTACGCTTCGCTCTCAGTGCTAGGCGTCATCGCGCTGGTCGCGACGATCGTGGCAATGCTTTACACAACTGCTGCAACGGCACTTGTACAACCTCAGCTGCGCTTCTACGAATGGACAGACACCACCCTGCAAGGCTTGGTCAAGACGAGCTTCGCCAATCCACTCTACATTCAAGATGCGTGTAAGACGCCGGTGACGCAGCCGCTCGACACGCGGGCGTGGAGGCTGGAAGCGTGCATACAAGTCGAGCATGCTTCACAATCCTACCACAACTACCAACGCTGGATCTCCGACTGGACAGACGTAGCGCGAAACGGCAGTGGGTCCAGCGACCTGGCAGAACGACCTCCTGGCTGGGCGCTACTCAACGACAACGTCACTCTGACAGCACCCTGGATCGAGCTCGAGAACAGCGATACGGCTGGCTGGTATGAAAAGACCAAATGGGTGGTCAATAATGTCACGATGGCCATGCCGCACGTTGGCGTTGTGGCTGCAGCCGCCAACCCCTTGAACGGTGTCATGCAACCGGCCGAGCTGAATGGGCTAGGTCTATACACTATCCGTGCTTCAGTACCAGCTCCCTTTATCAATGTCGTCTGCGCGAATGGCTTGACAGCCGATGATCTTTACCCTGTAGTGTACGATGAATGGAACGGGACGGAGCCTCTTGACGTGGCCACTTGGCCGACTCAACTTGGAGAGTTCCAAGGGAACTATTCTTATCCCTATCTGGGCGGTACTGATTTTGACGACGTAAGCTTTGCCTCATTTCGAGGTATTGACCTTGGCTGACCTCAGCGTAGATCTTTCAATGGGGCCCTAAATATGGCGACTATAATTGGCCGCCTGTTTTCCCAAAGCTGCCCATCAACCACAATACCATTATGAACGACACAGACTCGGTAGGAGCGTGGGGTCGTGATGCAGTTTACCTCCTGGCCAAAGGAGGCGAAGTAGATGATCAAGCAAACAATGTCTCCGAAAGAAACTATGCCTTGTGTAGCATGCGGGTTGGACGTACACCTCACTGCTCCACCCACTACAGCGCATCAAGTACTGGCGGAACTTTGACGGCTGTTTGCGACGAAGAGAGCAACTGGGACTACGCACGCTCCATGCCTGACGCAGTTGACGGCAACGCCTCGCTCAGCCGTGATTGGCCGAACGTCGCCTTCAACTGGGCGCGAAGCATCAATCTCAACTCCGGCCTCCTAGACTCGAACGCCTCCAACGCCCGTCTTCTCAGCAACCTCATCCTAACAAACCAGACTTTCCCCAACGACAGCGGGGTTCCCGGGCTGAATCCTAATTTACCATCCCCAGCTGAAGCGCTCGCCGTGATGGCCGGCGACACTCTCATCCAATCCGCTCTCGACTCCCCACTCGCCTACCACCGTTCCGAAGAAGACAACAAACCCAACAGCGGATGGAACTACACATGGGCGTACAATGCCGATACACCAGATCCAGGAATCGAAACGCAATGGTTCAACGCCTCCATCCGCGCCCAAGAGTACGCCAGCGGCGGCACCGAGAACTACCACAAAGCCTTCTACCCTGTCCTCGCCCTTGTCTTCGCCATCAACCTCGCTGCCCTGATCTACTTCTGCGTGCATCGCGACTGGTACACCGACTTCAGCGACCCTGTCAACCTCTTCGCGCTCGCCATCAACTCCCCGCCCTCGGAGAAGCTGGCCGAGTGCTCGTGCGCCGGGGGCGCCAAGGGCGACGACCACGGCGGTGGCGGCAGCGGGGAGCGGTTCAAGTACTATTGGAAGTTGGGGAATGACGGCGGGCATGTGTATATGGAGTCGCCTGAGATCCAGGAACTGGCATCGGCAGGGAGGAGTTCGGGGGTCAAGGATGGGTTGGGAAAGGGTAGACTGGGGCAGACATTCGAGGTGGTTAAGGAGAGTCCGGTTGTTAAGCGGGTTTCGGGGACTTGGACTAGATCCTGAGGAGGGCTCTTTGTGCAGCGGGACGAGTAATGGTAATGCAACTCATGTCCTTTTTGATGCTTTCGAGTAGACTTCCTGGGTGGGCTGTTTGAGCATGCCTGTGAATAGTAGCGAAGCCATCATGTTTACGTCCAGGCTGTATGACGGTTTCCAGAGATAGGAGGCCCAAGCATGCAACTGTAGACACTATATGTACAATTACATATCGCAGGTGGACCACTAGAACTCGATTGCTATTTCCGTCTAGTAGATCTAGAACGGGTAGTCCCGTCGCAGCCCGCCGATCTGATGATGTCAACCACGCAGATGCACGGCCAGTTGCGGAAAGGTCCATCTCGAGCTTCAGATGCTCCTCTCGAATGGTTAATTGCTACTTCTCCGAGTTCTACAACTCTCTGACGTGTAACTCCGTCTTCGACCAGACCAGCACAACTCGTGCACGCCTCCAGCGATTGGATCCACCTACCTCCACTCAGCCTTTCGAGCCCAACACACCGTCAAGAAAAACAACATCAGCCTCACCATGTCAGGCGCCGCAGCAGCCGCAGCGAAGAGAAAACTCGTCGTTTGCGGCGGCAACGGCTTCCTAGGCAGCCGCATCTGCAAAGCCGCCGTTGCGCGCGACTGGGACGTAACCAGCATCTCGCGCTCGGGCGAACCTAACTGGCCCTCGGTCTCGAGCCACCAGACCGCACCCCCCTGGAGCGCCAACGTGACCTGGCGCAAAGCGAACATCCTCGCTCCGGACAGCTACCGTGCGGACCTCGCCGGCGCGCACGCCGTTGTCCACACCATGGGCATTTTGCTGGAGGCGGACTACAAGGGCGTGCTACAGGGGCGCGAGAGCCCCGTCGCGGGGCTACGACGGGCCTTCAGCGCGACGAAGGAGGGTAGCGATCGCAATCCGCTGGCGCGGGGGCAAGGGGAGGAAGTGAAGCCCGGCGAGGGGGATGGGCAGATCACGTACGAGCTCATGAACCGCGACTCGGCGCTTACGCTCGCGCGGGAGGCCGATGCTTTGTCCGTGCCGAATTTTGCGTACGTTTCCGCTGCTGCTGGCGCTCCGGTCTTGCCTCAGAGGTATATTACGACCAAGCGGGAGGCGGAGAGTGGAATCTCGTCCTCGTTTCCTCGCATGCGTAGTCTCTTCTTCAGACCCGGGATGCTGTACGATAGCTCGAGGACCTTCACCATGCCGCTTGCTGCTGCTACGATGGGAGGTTTCATTGCGAATAGCTTGGTTGGTGGGAAGCTTACGTGGCTGATGGGTGCTGGGGGGGCGAAGCCCCTAAAAGCGGATGTGGTCGCGCAGGCTGTTGTCGAAGGATTGGGTGACGAGAGCGTCAAGGGACCGATCGAGGTCAAGGAGATCGAAGAGTTGAGTGGGAGGGCTTGGAGGAGAGGGATGTTGTGATGGGGTCGGGGAAGTATGGCAAGCTTGAGCAGATGTGATGCACGCGTTCTGAGCGATGTTTGGTGAAGATTACTGTAAGAGTACAAGGAGAACTCTCAAGCTCGAATTGATTGAATCGATTGAAAGCAGATCCTTGCGCGATCGCCTGGTAAAAGATCGGCGAAGTAAGTTTTAAGACTTGGTGCGACTTGCAAATAACATTGCGAGTGACCAATGCCCCTTTGGTCAATAACTACCGCGAACGGTGAACATCCACCCGCTGACGAGTACAGTCCCTCCCTCTAATCAAGGTACCCTTTCTTTTGTCCCAGCGCCTTCCCTAGCACCTCAACATCGGCCATCAGTTTGCCGACCTTGCAAACTACAGAACGATAGGCAGATGAAGGTTCTTGCGGTACAGCCTCCTCTCGAAGTGCGGCGAATCAGCATCGGTCGCATTGGACGAGTTGGTCAGGAGCGAGGTCGCATCCTCCACCAAGTCCTTGATGCGCAAGATATCCTCCATGGCCATCATCTCCTCCCTCACAGTCCAACCCAACTCGCTCGGCAGGCGCTCATGCTCAAACAGGTACTCGACCAGCACCTTGCTGACGGTGGCATTGCGGATGTCGCCGAACGCGACGAAGGGCGCAGCCATCTCGCCAAGGGAGAACTGCTCCACATTGTGCTCGAACGTGTAGCTGGGGTTGAAGGCGCGAGATTCGATTTGACGCGCAAGCTTGCTATTGGCTAGCATCTCGGCTGTCAGGGTCTCCGCCGTCCAGTAGCGGCGGGCTATGGCGAAGACTTCAGGATTGAAGAGGTGATTATTGCCGTAGTAGGCGTCCATGCGACTAAGGGTGGGGGGTCAGCAACTCAATCACTGGCGGATCTCCAGTGTCGAAGGATGTTACCTCAAACTGGCGTCATGCTCCAGAAAATTGTGGCAATATAGGTGTTCGCTATAAGTTGTGGGTTAGTATCGCAAACAACATACGATCGAGACGGACAACTTACAGCGTAAAGGAGGTCGCGTTCGGCTGAGGGTTGGCAACTATGGCCTGGTCCCACATCAGGGACGCAAGGGACTCGCCAAAGTTGAGCGCATCACGCAGGCCTATGATGGCATTCTCCTTGGTGATGTTGCGCCCGTCGTGGGGAATAAAGGCGTGGTTGGCGAGAGTGTTCATCATGGGACAAGGGCCGCGGACTACATCTGATCAGCTTTGCTCTTCGACATCAAACCAACGATGTGGGGGACCGACGCACCATCGTCCGGCCCTGCCGGGTGCCATCCCAGCGATTTCTCCGGCGTTGCCTCTGGACTGAGGGCTTCAGCCTGTGGGTACCCGTATGCGAGAGTCGCGAGAGTCGCGGTGGCCACGACGACGACGGCGGAAAGTATCATTACGAATGTGGTTGTGAGGAGGATGAAAGAGGTAGCGGTCGAGGCAAGCGAGCAGAAGTAGTTGAGGTTCAATCATGGCTACTCGACGAAGGCCTGTCAAATATATGGATCAACGAGTCGGACGGTCGGATAGCGTCGTCGTCACTTGCCAGCGGCGACATCAACAAAGACCTTCCTGTATACCAGTGATGCTTGGCGGATGAGGATATCGTGCAACTTGTGAGTGGCTGCGCGACCTCGCGAGCCGTCGGATCAGCTCTCATCAGCTCGGATCGTGCCAAAGCGTGGGTTCGGATCAACTCGCACTCTCACGTAACCTGCTGCCTTGTGTATGTGCAGTGTGCTAGGTTCGCTCGGTGTTTCCCTTCTGATGGAGAGAGTGTCCACGGCTCAGGACCTGACGGTCGCGACAATTTGATGTTGTCCTCGAGTTCTCACGAAAACACCTGCCAACGATGCCCTTTGTGGCTGAAACATTGCAGTAGAATGGCCAGGCTTGCATTTTTACTTTTCTTGAACACAACCGCTCGAGCCGGTGCCCAGGTCCCGGAAGCCCTCTTCGTGGTTCTGTGAGTCGGCAAAGACCTGATGGAATTAGATAGTACATTTGCTTCTTATGTGAGTGAATAGTTCTCATGCCTTTCGTCTGTCTCGTCTTTTTGCGTTGCTCGTCATCTTTTCATTGTTCACATTGCCAACGAAAGGAAACAAATCCTGGACTATCTTTTCCGCCTGATCAAACTTCCAGCACCTCATCGACTGGTGCCTCTACTAATTTCATCTCAGCCAGTGGGGCCTCGAGCCTCTTCACTAATTCGGGGTCGCGACCCCTACGGCCCAACAGGCCTCCATCGCCTAGAAGAGGACCACCCAGCGACGCATCGCTGTCCGCCGAGGTGGAAGACCCGCAGGTCGATGAAGAGGTATTGTTGACATCGTTGTCCGCTGTCTTGCAGGCTGCACCTGAGCCGGACGTACAGGCACCGAGTAGTACTGATGTGAGTGAGTACGTGTGCCTTCCGATCTCTGGAATTGGATGCATGGCCACTTACGACAAGTCGAGCTGCTCGAGGAGGTAGTGTTCTCACTGGCGGCCGCGCCGGTGCTCGTGCAGCCCGTCAGGCTGCAGTCGGCAGAGGTAGAAGTCGATGTGTCGTCTTCCTGGCGCACTTGGATGCCGACGACTTCGAGAGCCCGGCTGACAAGCTCGTTAGCGCGATTGCCCCAGACGAGGCGATCTGGGTGTGCTTGAAGAGAGGGAAAGCAGTGGTGAGAGCAGCTGAGCCCGCAAGGAAGAGGATGCAGACTGAGGTGGGGAAATGCAATTTGGGAGGGACTGTCGACCGAAGTAGATGTTGCGAGGAACAATTCTCGGGGTATGTACGGGACCCGTGGGACAACGACGAACATAGCGGGAAACGAGAAAATGAATTGGACAGCAACCGGGTAGCATTGAAAACCGGGATGGCTCCCTTACCTATATAGCGCACGTGAGGCGCGGCAAAGCGGATGGTTCTGGGCTCAAATTTCCTCCGGTAGTCGAAATAGTTCGAGGTGCCGAGCGCATCTACGATCCGGCATGAAGTAGGAAGAGTAAGTGCATTGCAACAGCGGAGCTGGAGTGGTATTGGATGCCCGGTAGTGCATAGGAATGATTTCTACCGTCGTCTAAGATGCGGCGAGAGCCCGCACTACCGCACATTGTGACCATACTAGCAAGTCTTGCTTTCCACTGCTGCGAAATGGTAATTTGGACACATCCCCAGTCCAGTCTGACAATCTTGACACCTCGGCATGTGGTGACGGTGTCTGCTGATAGCAACCCCGTTTCTGGCCGGACGAGCTAGGCGACTCGCTCCGAACGAAATATGTTCCACTTTGCCTTTCCAGCCAAAGCGTTCGCTACACTGGGCGAATACGCCCACGAGAAAGAAGCTGGATCAATGACGGTCTTGAAATTCAACGATCGAAGCCGTCAGAAGCCTGGTGCTGATGCCACTCGGGGGATAGCTGGGTGATTCAAGGAAAGCTGTGATGGCCCACATAATGTAGGATGCTTTCGTTAAAGGCGTTCTCGGTGAATGCACTTGAAGGCGAAAGTTTCGGTATCGCTCTTAGACAGGCGTCAAACGTCTCAATGTTTGCTCAAAGTCTGGATGACAGCTTCGATCGCCACTTGTGTTCTAGAATTTCTTCCTTAGTTGGCGACTCCTTTGCGTTGTCGTGATCATTGTTGTTCCCGGACACGTATCTTTACAAGGGCGGCGAGAATGTTGCTCGAAGTATCTCATTCGGACCATAGAGTGTTGATCGAATCGAGATCATGCCGTTTACCAGACGTCCTGGACCCACTGAACGATTATGCTGCTGCACATGCTTGTCATCAATTCTTTGGATCATTCGTGGAGATGGTCCGTCGTCGATGGCAACACAGCAGGTCTGCAGAGAACAATAAGTTTGGCGGAAGATTTCAGAAGTGGTATTCTCCACCTCTAGAGGCAGTAAAGTATGAAGACGCATCGCCGACGGGAGCTACCATACAGTAGTCTCCGCGTAGCAGCGAAATCCTGTCCAGTCATGTTGGCTCAAGGAGCTGCAAGCCGAAAGCCGGTCAAGGCGGTGTATAAAATGCTTGGGATGCACCGTTGCCATTTTCTGCCAGTGATGAAAGGAAGGACACGCAAGCGCCCGGTCCATTCTGGTATGAACTGATTTATTACGTGGGAAGAAGATGAATCGTGTTTTTGGTCACCGAGAGACATCATAACGCTAGGTAATTCCGAAAGTGAGAAACTGTCGTATCCAACTTTCAAGGAAGGAGGCCGTCATGTGGAAGGGAACTTGGGTGAGGTTTAGCAGCAGCACACTGCTCCGTTGCGAAGCCAAAAGAGCAGCCGCATGCATCACTCTCGGAAGTCTTGCGTGAGGCCTTATTCTAAGTGTCGAATCCATGGTTAGCATTGATCGTACGTTATCGAATCGAGGCGCGAAGGCCCGTCCTCAAGCATCCCCACCTCCAAAGCATTTTGCATTCGGGCCCCGCTTCATCATCCATGGCGACGCCTCTAGCTTTGATGTTGCTCAGTGCAGCAACAGCGAACAACGCCAGGTGTCCAAGAATGACTCGACACGGGACATCAGATCAAATATCCTGTCTACGAGGCGCTGGGAGTTCGCATGGCATCTTTCTCTCCTTGGACCTCATAGGAGGTACGCCAAACGTCCACATCAAGTAGGTCTGAGCCAAGTCAGCCTTGATTGCAGCAGATTGGGGCCACGACCTTGTCTGATGCACGATCCCAGAAACATCTCGTTCGGCAGTTTCAGAGCTCGACGCAATGAGTGCCCGCGTTCGACGCATATCAAGTGGTGCATCGAACGACATGTTGTCCATATCATGCCGAATTGATCAACACCCGATATCGGGAGGAAGCTCATGCGGGGTAGATATCCTCCCTTGACCAACTCCATCCCTTCTTTCGCGTGCAGTGCAACGAGGTGTCTTGGTAGAGCCTCGAGAAAGCATCATCTCCTCGCATTCTCTGTACCCACGAGTCAACAATGGACGATCGTTGCATTTCCCAAGCCGACCGCGCAGTCTCGGACGGCCCAATGCTCCTCTCCCTCCCAGCCGAACTGCGCCTCGCGATCCTCGAGCACGTATTCTCACCAAGTGACTACACCACCGGCTTCAAACAAAGCCCAACACGCACCTGCATCCACGACGAAGACTACACCGCCTATCCCCTCCTCGCCCCTCTCCTCGCCTGCCGCCAGCTCTACCAAGACAGCAGCCTGCTCGCCCTCCGCCAAACGCACTTCTGCGTCTCCAACCTTTTCTTCCACATCCCGACCAAACTCTCCCTCCTCGCGCCCAAACAAGTCGCCTCCCTCCGCAGCATCGCCTTCGTCGCCGACGCGCGGCACTTCGCCCGCATGTTGGACTGGGGCAACCGCCCCTTCGGCGTCTCCGGGCTGCACCTCGACACGCTGACCATCATCCTGCACCGCTCGAGCCACTGGCACTACCTCTTTGACTTCACGGCGGACCTGGTCAAACTGCTGCGGCGGCTGCGGGGCGTGAAGCGGCTGGTGTTCGTGCGCAACGGGGCGTCGGTCAAAGGCAGTTTCCGGACGTGGTTCAATCGGCTTGTCGGGCTCGTCATGGCGACGGATCGGCAGGAGCGGTTTGGGCGCGCACCGGCGTGTTTGGAGGAGGTGTGGTGGTCGTGGGGTTATGAACCGGTGGCCGAGCGGTGCTGGTTTCGCGCTGAGGAGGGGAGGCCGGTGATGGGGTTGGAGGAGTATGAGGCGGTGATGCGGCCGCTGGAGGAGGGGCTGAAAGCGGACAGAGGGAGGGAGGAGGTCAATCCGGATCCGAGGAGTTGGAATGGGACTTGACGCGCTTGTAAGGTGGGCAAATGTTAAATTGTCGCAACAAACCTAGCGGACACTGGTGGCAGCCAATGCAGCTACAAACGAGCATCTGAGTATTTTCCTGTGCAACGTCTATGACTCCTCGCTACTGTACGTCCACCGACAGCCTCCACGGCAACTCCTCGAGTGTGACCGCAAATGAACCCAAAGTTGAGATCGACGCATAGCCCCACGAAGACCGTGCGTGTCCATCCCATCCTTTGTGTGTTCGCGTTCTTCTCGAGATGAGCTTCTACCACTCTCAATCTCGTTTGTACTGCTGCGCCCTCCTCGCTCTCTCACCTTGCCGTAGCTCGTCCAAACGGCACGCGTTGCGCGTTGTCTTCGAGTCTCCACCAGAGCACTCCAATCTCATCATCATCTCCGCCAGAGCGCTTTGATTCTCTGCCCATCTTCGCCCAGAAAGTCAAGGACCAATGCACTACCCGAGTCGGGTCGCTGAATTCGAGGATGAGGCCGCCGCCGCCTGGGCACTCAGGAGCGGCTCCTCTACGTCGTCGGCTCGACCATAGTCGTGTTAGCAGTCGAACAAGCCCGGGCGTGTCTTCGACTGGCAAAGCGGGAGCTGAGCACAGTTTCGCCTGTCATCCGCATGGCGAGAAGAAAAAGTCGAGAGCGGTAATAGAACGCCCTGCCGTCCACGTCTAGATTGTCGTGAGCTGTCAACCGTCTCCACCGGCGCGGCGAGTGGCGGATCGCCCCAGCGTGGCTTGGCGCTTGTCTCGATCGGTCCTCACCGGGGCGAGAACAGAGTTGTGAGGCTGCAGATCCGCAAGATGGCAGGCGTCAACCGCACGCCTCTCACGGGTCTCGCTGATAATATCAACCCTCAGCGCCGCATTTAGACCTCATCAGCATTGTGAATGTCAAGCCCCCCAGCTCTCCGGGTGGTTTTCTGGCAATGCGAAACAGGCGCCAAGAATAGCGCGCGTCAGACATCATACCGGGTCGAAGCTGACGACGACAACACCTCCAAGCTGCTTGGGGGGTTTGTGTTGGGGGGAAGGCGCAGCAGCAAACAAGACGTTTCGCCCTTTCGTATTTTGCCTCCTCGGCGACAACGCACTGTAGGCAGCAGTTTCCCTTTGTCGACAAAAGTCTTTACATTTCCCCCGTCATCGCTCTTGCCTCTTTTGCTCTTTGAGTCTGCTTCCTCGTTTTCTTCACTTGCGGTTGATATTCACGGTCGCTTTAGGCGTTGCTTCGATTGCTTCTCGTCATTGACATACTTTGCTTCCAACAAACACTTCATTCGCATCAGCAATCTGCCACCAATCAACACACACGCGACAACCACCACGCGTCCCCTAATCCTGCGACAACGATGTTCGCCCACCCCCTCACCACCACGCTCTTGCTCCTCGCGTCCTTCCTCCGCCTCGCCCTCGCCCAAAGCGGCGGCAGCGGCAGCGCCTGCAACAACAGCCCCACCCTCTGCGCCCGCCCCTACAACAACATCACCCACCTCGGCGCGCACAACTCGCCCTTCGTCCGCGACGCCTCGACCAGCTTCACCGACAGCGGCAACCAGTACTACAACACGTCGACGCAACTCTCCGCCGGGGTGCGCCTCGTCTCGGCCCAAGTGCAGCGCGTCAACGGCTCGACGGGGGCGCTGCACGTCTGCCACACGAGCTGCGACCTGCTCGACGCCGGCCCGCTGTCGGGCTGGCTGGGCGAAGTGAAAGAGTGGGTGGAAGCGCACCCGAGCGACGTGGTGACGGTGGTGCTGGTCAACGGCGCGTCGGCGCCCGCGAGCGAGATCGCCTCGGCCTACGGCGACGCGGGCATCGGCGCCGACGGCCTGGCCTACACCCCGGCGGGCTCCGACTCCACCTCGCAAACCTGGCCGACGCTCCAGCGCCTCAACGACGCCGGCACGCGCCTCCTGACCTTCGTCGCCGGCCTCCCGTCGGGCGCGGACGCCTCCTACCCGTTCCTCATGGACGAGTGGGACTACATCTTCGAAAACGACTACGACAACAACACCCCTCAAGACTTCGGCTGTACGCCCTCGCGCCCCTCCAGCGTCGAGAACGACGCCCCCTCCGCCCTCGCCCAAGGCCTGATGCCGTTCCAGAACCACTTCCTGTACCAGGACGCCGGGTTCGGGATCCAGAGTCCGGACGCGGAGGCAGTAGGGACGACGAACTCGCCAGGAGATGAAGAGGGGGCGTTGGGGGCCGCGGCGGAGAGGTGTGAGGGGGTTTGGGGG
>JAWXCT010000108.1:450778-505005 GCA_034509035.1 Saxispiralis lemnorum
CCCCCACCCTGCTGCCTCGCCCTCGCCGCCTCCCGCCGTATTACCTGCCGACACACATCCACAAACACATCGGTGACGTTCTGCCGCCGCCGCGCCGAGGTTTCGTAGTACGGCACGCCGCCCCAGGCCTGCGAGACGGCGAAGGCGCGCGACCGCGACACGGCGCGGTCGTCTTCCAGGTCGCATTTGTTGCCCACGAGCACGAGGGGCACGTTGGGGTCGTTTTTGACGTGCACAATTTGTTCGCGCAGTTCGGCGAGTTCGTTGAGGGAGGCGAGCGAGGTGATGCTGAAGACGAGGAGGAAGGCTTGCGCTTCGCGCATGTAGAGTTCGCGCATTGAGGCTGGAGGAGGGATTAGCTAAGCAGCGCGGGTGTCATTGTGAGTACGGGTGCGCTGTGCGACGTACTGAACTGCTCCGTGCCGGCCGTGTCCATGATCTCGAGCATGCAATGTCGGCCCTGCGCGCGGCAACGTCCGTCAGCTCCTGCACACCTTGTGGCCTTTGCGCTTCGGGGCCAGAACTCACATCAATGTTCATCTGCTTGCGGTACGAGTCCTCGATCGTTGGATCGTAGCTCTCGATGAAAACGCCCTGCACGAATTGCGCTTCGCCGCACTCTCAGCGTCGGCGTTTTCAAGTGTGGTGTGCGCTCGCGCTGGTTCCTTCCTTACCCGTCAAGCAGCTCTTGCCAACGCCCCCGGGCCCGATGACCGCAATGTGGTACTCGCGTCGCGGCTCATGGTGGCGCGACATGATCTCGTACTCCCCCCGGCCGCCCGGGGCCTCTGGTGCGTCTGGTGTCTGGCGGTCTCGAAGTTTCGCGCTGGATCAAAAGGTCGAATTTTTTCGGCGAGGGGGATGCGCGTCGCGATTCGGAGGGAAGACGGCAGCGGTACTAGTAGCGCACGGAGCGAGTCTAGATGTAGGATCGCTGGCCTTGCGGCGTCGCACGCAACGCTCCCGGCAGAATCTTCACGAGTAGCGGTCGAGATGTAGCGCGGCGTAGCACGCAAAGGTTCGGCACGCTGCAGGGTGATAGAACGCGAGAAGGGCGCAGGAGCGAAGAACGGGCGCGACAGGAAGAGAGGACAGAAGGACACTATGTATAGGGGACGGCTGGCAAAGGGCGATTAGGAGGCAGGAGTCTAGAAGACGTTGCGAAGCTAGTGGAGCAGGAGAATTATTGGTCTTGGAAACGGTGGAGAGGAGCTCGGGAGGCACCAGACACGCAAGAGCCGCGGTGGAAGATTGACGCGATCCGACTCCATGGTGGCGGGAGGGTGTGGCCAGTCTAGTGTGTTGGTAAATGTACCTTAGCTTCACATGTGCCGATGAGGGCGCGAAGCACATCTGACCGGCCTCTCCACGTTTCATGCACGATGTTGGATTTCCACACCGAAGCGCTCTCCACACAGGCAAAAACGCGGAACTCAAGATAGGGTGACATCAGTCAGGAGAAAAGGGTCGCTGCCCAACGTTCGGGCAAACGAAGGGAGCGCAAGAGGCTTTCGGCGCCCCATGCGGTCGGGTTTCATCCGATGCTGGCTGTCGCCGTGAGCTCGCGTGCGAGTCTCAAGGCTAGCAGGGGGAACCATCGGTCCGGAATTTAGCGTGGTGATGGTGGGAACACCTTCTTGAATTCGGCATCCAGGTCACCGTCATCATCGTTCAGGTCGTGCAGCCCGTGATTCGCCTCGATGAAGCCCTCACACTTCACATCTGACTCGAAGCCACGTGCGGAGAAGCATTATTAGCGAGTGAGAGATGCGACGTACCGAACGCAGGAACGCAAGAAGACAGTACGAAGCGACGGAAGCCTGTTTGACTGCCGTCAGCCACTCGCGAGGACCCCGTGGACGCGTTGGCAGAATTCCTCGTCGTGATTGAGATGATGGTAGGCGGGTAGTTCAAAAAGGCCACTTTTGCCGGAGGCAACATTCGAGCCATACATTAGCGTGCCACGCATCGCATTTGAAAGCGGCCGAGTTGTGTGATTAGTGCTGGCACATCGCGATGCTCATCTGTTTTACCTCGGACTGGCACAGTACAGAGTTCCAAGTTCAGCCGCGCTCGTCGTGATCAAGATTCCCTGAACGGGAAAGATGCTCCTCCACTCACGCACAAGGACAGTAGATTCTGAGCGAAGTGCGCGAAGTAAAGTGATGGGTGCATTACCTCGATGAGATGCCTGCGTTTGTTCGATTCTTTTTGTATTCGAATGCTTTGTATTGCCAGATTGCGATCATTGCAAATCTCGAGAATGTCGAAGACGAGATCGTGAGGCGAGCAACAAATACCTGAGTACTTATGGGCAGTCGAGATGGTAAGGATGAGGTGCTCCTGGCTCCCCCAAGTCACCAATGTCGTTGGCAATACATCCGAAGCTCTCAGCTGTATTCGAACGTGATACTTGAGCACGACTTGATCTTTAGATGGCCGAGACAACGTAAAGCTGGTTCTAGCCTGTACTGAGACTGGCTTGCTTGAAAGAAGTTGAAGACGTTGTGCAACGCAATACAAGGCAATGTCAATTTTACGGAGGACGATTTCATGTTCAACTCGACTCCATTGAAAGCGGGTAAACCCGTCAGCCCCGTGCCGCTAGATAGTAAGTGAGGTGATGCTTGGCTTGCAAAGCGACGGGTCAACCACCTGGATTGGAAACCTGGCGGATCTCTTTGAACGAAGAGTTCCGGCATGCCAAGCACCAACGCGACATCATGCTCCTCCCGCTGATCGCAGCGGTCTCCCTACTGCTCCGCTGCACTGGCGCGGTGTTTGCCGATGAAGCCTGGAACGTCGATTACCATTACCCTCTCCTCGGCGAGCCAAAAGAACACACCACTTTCTTCCACCAGCCAAGCCCCGAGTCCAAGGCCTCACTCGTGTACACATTGTCAAAGAAGAATGTGCTTGGAGCGGTCAATCCAAGAGACGGCGCGATCGTATGGCGGCAAAAGCTTGGATACAATGAAGGCAGTCCTGATGCAAGCTTTCTGAGAGCAGCCCAGGGCGATGAGATTGTGGTTAGTGGTGTGGGTGATCAGGTCTCCGCATGGTGTGCTGCGGACGGAAAGCTAGCATGGAGTGTTGAATCGGATGGGCGGGTCGCGGACGTCGAGATGCTGGAGCTGCCAGATGCGAATGAGACCTCAGGCGTAAAAGACGTCGTGGTTTTGTCCGGGGAGCAACATTCTGTGATTCAGCGTCTTGATGGTGGCTCGGGAGCCGTCAAATGGCGGAACAAGATCGATGGTAGCGACACGCCGTACCAGGTCTCGGCTTCTTCGACCAAAGTGTTTGCCATTTTGCTGCACAAGACCATGCTGGGGTACATCAAGATTCGAGTGGTCTCGGTTGACCCTGCCACTGGCCGCAAAAGCGATGAGTACACCCTTAGCTCCGATAGCGAGCTGTCCAGCCCCGACAGCATCGTCTCTGTCGGCGCCAACTCCGCTTCTCCTATCATTGCCTGGACGGATGCCTCGCGCTCCGTGTTGAAGGTGAACATAGTCGGGACCAAGTCTGTCGCTTCTTTCAACATCGAGGGCAGTGGCAGTGAGTCTGTAGAAAGCGTGAGACTCCATGCGCCGTACCACACCAACTCTCTGTCGCACTTCCTCGTTCAGTATGAGACAGCTACGTCCCACTGGGCAGATGTCTTTCATATCAACGTCGGAAAAGCCAACATTGACAAGGCTTATAGCCTGCCCTTGCTTTCAGGACGCGGCGCATTCTCCACCAGCACGTCGGGTGCGAACGTCTACTTCACCCGAGTCACTCGTGACGAGGTGTTGACTGTATCCTCTGTGTCTCATGGGGTCCTTGGCAGATGGGATATCAAATCTTTCGCCGTCGTTGCTGAAGCCGGGGAAATCGTTGAACCAATCCATTCGGTTTCGGAGCTTTCAATCAAGGCAGAATCTATTTCGGCTGTTCGATCTGTCGTTCTACTGTCTACTGGCGACTGGCTGCTCCTTAAGGATGGCACGCCCATGTGGCAAAGACCTGAAGCGCTCGCAGGAACCGTGGCAGCAACCTTTGCGACACCTTCCAAGGTGGAGGACTTGGAACATGAGCTGGAGCTGGAAGCTCACAGTAATTTCGTTGAAGCTTATATTCATCGTGTGTTGCGCCATGTGCATGAGCTGCAATACCTTCCGGCCGCGATCGCATCACTACCGCAGAGCTTCTTGCATGGCTTCTTGGGCACTACTGAGGATGGCGGAATGGCCGTGGACCATTTCGGTTTCCACAAGGTCATAGCTTGTCTCACTGAGAAAGGAAGGCTCGTGGCTCTTGACGTCGGAAACCCCAACCGCATCCTTTGGAGTCGCCAAGTCAAGGCCTCAGATCTCGACACGCCTTGGAACCCGCGACTCGAAGCATCTTCTGGGGGACTGCTAGCGCTGAAGGCCTTTCCGGATGCAGACATTCAGATGTTCAACGCAACCAATGGACAGCTTTCAATTGAGTTTCCTTCGACTGCTGAAGCTACCGATGCCATGGTCGTGCAATACAACCTGCAGGACAATCAAATTGAGGCGTCCAAAGCTGGTACGGCCGACGCAGGCTCTCTGTGGTATTTCGCACCGAGGGAAGGTGAGCAGATCTTGAGCGTTTTCCCTTGTGTGAACCACCCAGTCGCTTCCATTGGAAAGGTTCTGGGCGACCGCAGAGTGCTCTACAAGTATCTCGACTCCAACTTGGCACTCGTAGCCACTGTCAACGAAGCTGCCAACAGAGCGACGTTTTACGTTTTGAACACGGTCTCCGGCGCAGTCCTGCATTCGAGCGCTCACACGAACGTTGATCTTGGCTCTATTATCTCGACTGTCCTTTCCGAGAACTGGTTTGCCTACTCATTCACCGCCGAAGCCACCGATACCTCACCAAAAGGCCACCAGCTCGTTGTGGGCGAGATGTTCGAGTCCCTCGTCCCCAACGATCGTGGCCCACTAATCGGCTCGACCAACTACTCGAGCCTGCAGACGAACCCTGAGCCCTTCACCGTGTCTCACACCTACCAGATCTCCGAACCTATCTCCAAGCTTGCCGTTACCAAGACGAAGCAGGGGATTGCCTCGCGCCAGCTTTTGGCCGTCCTTCCCGCCTCCAACTCAATCATCGGCATCCCATACTCCGCCCTCGACCCCCGCCGCCCCGTCGACCGTGACCCAACGAAAGAAGAACAGATGGAAGGGCTGGTCAAGTACGCCCCAGCCATCGAATTTGACGGACGCTGGCTGCTAAACCACCAGCGCGAGGTGCTCGGGGTGGAGAAGGTGATCACCACGCCGGCGTTAATCGAAAGCACGAGCATCCTGTTCGCTTACGGGCTAGACATTTTCGGGACGCGGTTGAGTCCGAGTTTCAGCTTTGATATCCTGGGCAAAGACTTTAACAAGTTCCAGATGCTGGCGACGGTGGCTGGACTGGCTGTTGTAACGTTGATTGTTGCGCCTCTGGTAAGTCTCCGGATGGCAGATTGAGTGGTCGTTTTTGAAGCGCAGGGCTAACTGCGACTTATAGGTCACGAGGAAGCAAGTGAATGCTCGGTGGCAGTTTGCCCAGTGATTTGGCGGAGTTTGTCGACGGCACAGAAGCGGTGATACCACGTTTGCGGGCCCGGTTGCTTCGAGTTAGACTTTGCTGTTGCAGTAATACTGGGTGTTTCACAAGCTCACCGAAAGGCTGAAGACCGCACGAATCCCATTGATTGAGTGCAAGATAGGTTCAATGCGTTTGTCCGTTCTCTTGCTCGGAAAGTATTCGCACTCACCACCGAAATTTGATGTTCCTTCTCTGCCTTTAGTTTGCTCAGTGTGTCTGGCACAGCTTGTGTCTAGCTCTCGCCCGAGTCCTAAAATGTGAACTCCGAGTCGCCGGTAGCGGAGAGAATGGTATCGCTGGGAAGTTTCGCAATACTCTTGCGTGGCATACCCCCACTGGTTATGTCTGTGATGGAGTTCGGCATCGATGGTTCTCCCTCGAGACTCCCGTCCCTCGAGAGGCCAATCAATTCGTGATGTCATTTCCTTGTTATCTCCTTGCTAAAGCCCGACAGCATTCACCTGTTCTACTGCCGGGTACAGCGTGAGCCTCCCATTGACGAAAGCCACCCTTCTTCTTATATATACCATGCCCTTCCTGTGTTTGTCTCTTTTAATATGATTATCATCGACACTACTCAATGCCTTCTGCGTCATTCTCTTCGCCTTCGACGGCTACAATGCCAGATCAGACCAAATACACAAACAAGCTCAAGGATGCCAGAGTGCTCGTGATTGGGGGCACATCAGGTAGGTTGTCTCCATCACTCATCCGCTATCGATCTAACACTCTCGCAAGGCATCGGTTTTTGCGTGGCCGAAGCATTGGTCGAACATGGCGCAGATGTCATCGTCTCCTCGTCCAACCCGGACCGCGTCAAAGACACCACATCCCGTCTTCAAACAGCCTACCCGTCTGCCAAAGGGCGCATCTCCGGGCACGCCTGCAACCTCGGCGTCGAAGACGAGCTCGACCCCAATCTCAAAGCCCTTCTCGATGCATGCGGTGGCAAACTCCACCACATTGTGTACACGGCCGGCGATGCCTTCGGCCAGCTTGCCCTTCCGGACATCACGACCAAGGGCATCAAAGACACTGCCATGGTGCGCTTCTTCGCGCCTCTAGTCCTCGCGAAGCATGCTCCCAACTACATGCAACCTGGTCCGCAGTCCAGCCTCACGCTCACCTCGGGGACGGTGGGCGAGCGCCCGCTACCGGACCGCAGCGTCATCGGTTCGTTCGCCACGGGACTGCAAGGCATGGCGCGCAGCCTGGCGCGCGACATGAAACCGCTTCGTGTCAACTTGGTTTCGCCGGGTGCAGTTGAAACCGAGCTGTGGGCGAACACCATGCCGGCCGAGCAGATCCAGGGAGTGTTGAAGACGTTTGGGGAGAAGACGACGACGGGGAAGGTTGGACAGCCGGAAGAAGTGGCGGAGGCGTATCTGTACTTCATGCGGGACTCGAATTGTAGCGGTTCGATGATCAGCACGAATGGCGGGTCGATGCTGTTGTAGTGAGCATAAGGCTGCGTTCTTAGACGGACGTGATCTGCCTAGTTGGAGCACTGAATAGTGAATAGTTTTATGAGAGCGTTTTCCAACTTTCGCAGTTCTCAATTATTCATTTCAACCTGAGGTACACTATGCTCCGTTGGCGTGCAATGCTCGCGGTTGTAGCCGTCATCAACTGGCCCGAGCTTCGACCTTGACCGCAGCAAACAACCCCACATTGTTGCCAGCTGTCGTACAAGAAAAGTCTCCAGGGCACGCACGCGACACCCTTACTTCGATTACAACAACATCTCCCTTTAGCTTTGAACCCCCGTTCACCGACGATTGCAGCAACTGTCGTACATCGATCGCCGACCCGCCGCTCTCCCCCTTCGCCATCGGCTCGTTTCCCTCAATCCCCCACCGTCGACCATGTCCGCTCCCCAAGAAGGCAAAGTGAAGAGCGTCCTCTCGGGCGATACCCTCATCCTTCAGAACAAGGCGAAACAAGAACGCACTCTGAGCCTCGCCTTGATCAACGCCCCTCGCCTGCAGTCCGACGAACCCTGCTCCTTCGCCTCTCGCGACTTCGTCCGCCGTCTCTGTGTTGGCAAGCTCGTTCACTTCCGCGTGCTCTACTCCATCCCGCAAAAGAGCGGGGGTGGCTCGCGCGAATACGGCTCCGTCACGCTGGCCGGCGGCCAACAGCTGCCCGACCTGATCGTGCAAGAGGGCTGGGCAAAGCTGCGAGACGATGCTGACCGCAAGACTGACTCTCCTGCCACTACGGAGCTGCTGGAGAAGCTGCAAGCACTGGAGGCACACGCGAGGGCAGACGAGAAAGGGTTGTGGAGTCCGAAGCCTAGGACCATCCAGAACGTGCGCGAGCTGTCGAATCCCAAGGGTTTCTCGGAAGAGCACAGGGGAAGGCCGATAGACGCGATTGTGGAGCGTGTGCTGAGTGGTGACCGCTTGATCTGCCGCTTGCTTCTCTCCGACGTCCAGCACGTGCAGACCACCGTTCTAATTGCGGGGCTGCGAGCACCCTCCACCGCGCGGACAAACCCTTCAGACGGCACGTCACAGCCTGCAGAGCCTTACGGGAACGAATCGCAAAGCTTCGTCGAGGACAGGATGCTGCAACGTGGAGTGACTGTTAGAGTACTCGGTGTGTCGCCAAACAATTTGCTGGTCGGCGAGGTCCGGCACCCCGTGGGCAACATTGCAGAGTTCCTCCTCAAGGAAGGTCTGGCAAGATGCACGGATCACCACTCAACAATGCTCGGCGGTGACATGGGCAAGCTCCGTCAGGCTGAGCGGGAGGCGAAGGAGAATCAGCGGGGCCAGTTCAGAACACACGTCGCGCAGCGCAAGGTTGGCGGTGAGACTGAGGCGGTCGTCAGTAGAGTTTTTTCCGCAGACACCCTCTTTGTTCGCAACAAGGCTGGACAAGACAAGCGTATCAACCTGAGCAGCGTGAGACAACCGAAACCCACGGACCCCAAGCAGTCGCCTTTTGTTCCTGAAGCCAAAGAGTTCCTGCGCAAACGTTTGATCGGCAAGCACGTCAAGGTCACAATCGATGGCAAGCGACCTGCGACCGATGGGTACGAAGAGCGTGAGATGGCGACGGTGACTAACAACAACGCCAACGTGGGACTTACGCTTGTCGAAAATGGCTACGCCTCCGTCATTCGACACAGGATGGACGACAGTGATCGCAGCCCCATTTACGACGAGCTGCTGGCGGCAGAAGAAGCTGCGAAGAGCGAAGGGAAGGGAATGTGGAGTCCGAAGCCCCCAAAGATCCCGTCTTACGTCGACTACAGCGAGTCTATCGAGAAGGCAAAGCGTCAGTTGACCATACTGTCCCGATCGAAGCGCACACCGGCCATCGTCGATTTTGTCAAGTCGGGCAGCAGATTCACTGTTCTGGTTCCTCGCGAGAACGCGAAGCTCACTTTTGTTCTTGGAGGCATTCGCGCACCACGCAGTGCTCGCAATCCCACGGACACTGGGGAGCCTTTTGGTCAGGAAGCGCACGACTTTGCTGTCAAGCGGTGCATGCAGCGCGATGTCGAGATCGATGTCGAAGACACGGACAAGCTGGGCGGCTTCATTGGCTCGCTCTACGTCAACCGTGAGAGCTTTGCGAAGATTTTGGTCGAGGAAGGCCTGGCGTCGGTGCACGCCTACAGCGCTGAGAAGTCAGGCAATGCTAATGAGCTCTTCCAAGCTGAGACAAGAGCAAAGGAAGCGAGGCGCAACATGTGGCAAGATTGGGACCCCTCGAAGGAGGCCGCCGAGAATGGCGAAGACTACGAAGAGCCCGCGACGAACGGCGCTGACGGTGCCAATGGCGATGCCCTTCCTCCTCGCGAGAAGAACTACAAAGATGTCACCGTAACTTATGTCGACCCTGCCAACGCTCGCCTGAAGCTTCAGCTCATTGGTCCTGGCAAGGCAAATCTCGACTCGCTGATGAAGGACTTTGCCAACTTCCACGTCTCCCCGTCAAACAAAGAGGCCCTCTCTGACGCTCCGAAAGCCGGAGATCTCGTCTCGGCCAAGTTCACACAAGACGGCGTGTGGTACCGCGCCCGCGTGCGCCGCAACGACCGCGAGGCAAAGACCTCCGAGATCGTTTACATCGATTACGGCAACAGCGAGACGCAACCGTGGAGCGCGCTTCGCCCACTCGAGCCCACGCGCTTCGGCCTGCAGAAGCTGAAGCCTCAAGCCGTCGAGGCCGCCCTTTCCTTCGTTCAATTTCCCACCTCGCCGGAATATATCGCCGACGCCGTCGCGGCCCTGAACGATATCACCCTCGAGCGCGACCTCGTGGCCAATGTGGACCTGGCAAGCGACCCCCGCGAGAACAACATGATGTGGGTGACGTTGATGGACCCGAAAGAGGCGTCGAGCAACACCAAGAGCGTGAACGCGGAGATCGTGCAGGAAGGTTTGGCGATGGTCACGAGGAAGCTGCGTCCGTTCGAGCGTGCTGCGGGCGATATCGTGGGGGACCTCAAGGCAAAAGAGGCGGAGGCGAAGGAGGAGAGGAGGGGGATGTGGGAGTACGGTGACTTAACTGCGGATGAGTGAGGGGACATTAGGGGGCTGTAGGATGGGGAAGCTGGATAAGGGTCACCAAAAAGAGTCGGTCGCAGGATAGGTCAGTCGAGTCCTCTGGTATGAGTGTCGTACTCGACGACACTACTTTCCTGCTCTTGTAGTTGCGCGCGCTTTGGGATAGCGAGTGAAGGACATAATATGTAGCAAAGCGCCTGCTCCTCGGAATCGCACCAAGCATGCAACGGACATTTTCTAACCTGTTGCTACAGGAACCCATTATTGTCTGGGTCTCAAGCTTGATTACTTAGATGGAAATAAAGATAAATTTGGGTGCCACGTGAAAGTGGACTCCCACAAGGTGAGCACCGACGTCACGCTTCGATGTGGGGTTTCGCGGGGTCAAGATTTCAAAGGATTCGAGAAAAGTTTCGATACCGCTGCAATTGCGCCATTTAAGTTACCTTATTCAACCCCGTATCGAGCACCTCGAGTGCACTTTACACCCATCTCACAAGATCCAGAACACACAACACACGCAGCAACCATGGCCGACCGTAGAGCCCCACCAACAGAAGAAGAGGAGCAGGTCGACGCGTTGCTCGACGCCGATGATGCCGAAGAAGTCGTGGAGCAAGACGAGGACGTCGGCATGGACTCGGGCGACGAAGCAGAACCCGGTGAGACGCTGGAAGAGATCCAGCTGCAGAACGACAGCGTCGCGCACTTCGACGCGCACAAGGACAGCATCTTCTGCATCGCGCAGCACCCGACGAGACACGAAATGGTCGCCACGGGCGCCGGGGACGACATCGCGCATCTGTGGGACTGTTCGCCGCCAGACGGACCAGTGCTGCCGCGTAGCTACGAGAGTGACCCGCAGCCTGTGGAGCGCAAGAGCTTGGAAGTTGTGGCGTCGCTGGAGGGGCAAGATGAGAGTGTGAATGCCATCTGCTTTACTCTGCCCGAGGGCGAGTATGTTGTGACGGGTACGCTGGCAGGGAAGTTGAGCGCGTACACCACGCCTACTGGCAATGCGCCGACGAGACTTGTCGGTTTTGCGAAGGAGGTGGAGGAGATCAACTGGATCTCGGCGTGTCCGCACGCGACTTACCCTAATACCGTCGCCTTTGGTGCCAACGACGGCTCTGTCTGGGTGTACACGATCAACGCCAGCGACCCGACCACACCTCTTGCGATCGTGCAGACGTTCTTCCTTCATCAAGCGCCTTGCACAGCTGGCTCGTGGACGCCCGACGGCAAGCTGCTCGCCACAGTGGCCGAAGACAGCAGTCTGTACGTCTGGGATGTCTTCGGTGAGGCCGCGGCGGCAGGGGTCACAGATCCAAACGGTGGACAGGCGGTTGTCGGTCTGACAGCTGCGGATGAGCGGTTCGTGGTCGATGGAGGGCTCTACAGCGTTGCCGTGTCGCCTGGTGGAGGAATCGTGGCCGTGGGTGGCGCGGAGGGGAACATCCGCGTTGTGGGCATGCCCCGACTCTCGATGCCAGCCAACAGCGTCGCTGGTGGCAAGGGCGGCGGCGCGAAGTCAAAGGCTGGCGGGGCCAAGCAGGCTGCGGGACCTAAGCCGACTTCCTCAGCTACGCCGGCGTCAGCGGGTCAAGCCGGCCAGATCCTGGCCAACATTCAGGCTCAGAGTGACGGCGTGGAGACGCTGGATTTCAGCCAGCCACCCTTGACGATCTTGGCCGCGGGGAGTGTGGATGGGAGTGTAGCCTTCTTCGACGTGGCACACAACTTTGCTTTACGAAGACATGTCCGGGAGGCGCATGAGGAAGAAGCGGTGATCAAGGTGGAATTTGTAAAGACGCCGCTTGGGACGGTGAACCCGAGCAATCATCTGGTTACATCGTGTGGTAATGATGGCGTAATCAGGAGGTGGGATGTCAGGGGCGGCACTGCAGCGGCTGGGAATGGTATGGTCGGGGAATGGAGAGGGCACAGAGGTGGTGGTGAGGGAGGCGGCATTCTTGGATTCGTGCAAGTGAAAGGCGGGCAGAGGGTCGTCACGGCTGGTGATGATGGTGTTTCTTTGGTGTTTCACTGCCCTTAAGAGACTGTCATTGGCCTGGCGAGTGCTGAAAGCGGCTTTCTTGGCCCAGTCGTCCATCTATCCGAGGACTGCAGCGGACTCTTTACTCGCCGACTCGATGTCATCAAGTCTCCAGCTCCCCCGTTGCATTTCCGCCCAGTCCTTGGCCGCGACGTCCTCGCACTCCATCGCCTTCCGCATCCGCTCCTCGTTGAGCACATACGACTTCGGTAGACCCGTCTCCGCTACTGCGGTTTCTGTCAGAGCTGCCTCATCGGCTTGCTCAGCCTGCAGGCTGTGTTGTACCATCAGCGCAGCAGCTTTGCCGCAGAGCCAGGTATTCGGCATTCCGTGACCGGTGAACCCAGCGGCGAGGAACAGATTTGGCTTTTTCGGCACCGGTCCAATGAATGGGACTTCGTCTCGTGAGAATCCCATGATACCTGTCCATTGGTGGGTCGCATTGAATTCCTTGGGTGATTGGTGCTCCTTGTCATGAGCCTCCGGCCAGTTAGTCATAGACACAATGAAGAACTCGACAGGCAGGGACGACCTACGATAGACAGCCCAGCGTGCTTCATTTGCCCTGTCGACTGCTCTTCTGGCTTCCCCAGTGCAAACAATAATCTCCGCCTCAAATATGTTGCCGTCCTCTCATCCAGCACACTGTCGTCAGTCACACCAATACTTCGCCCGTGCTGTCTCCCACCTCCAAACATCAAGTGCCCACCGCGTTCGCTCGGCCTCTGCACTAGATAGTCATCCAAGCCGTCGCCCAAGAAACCAAAGCTGGTCTTGAGTCGATTCTCACCAGCGACAGCAGGCAGCGGCTCCAGTGCGCTCATTTGTCCGCGGCAAGGCACGATCAAGTCCTTAAACTCATCGAGCAAATGGCTCGTGTAAGCATTTGTCGCGAGTACGACCCTGGCGGCTGAAATATTGCCTCTCCCGGTCTGCACGCTCCAGCGTCCCGAGTTCACCTCAGCTTCAAGCCTCTCGACCGGTGTCAGCGTCTGCAGGTTGAAACTACCCTGCGCCTCGTCCACTTGCAGGAGGTCCTCAAGCACGCGCGCGACGAGCTTGTACGGCCACATCCTGCCTGCGAGAGTGGTCCGCACAGCTGCCATTGCGGTAGGGATGCGGAGAGACGCCAGCTCTTGCCGGTCAGTCACGAGCTTCATCATCGCCGCCTGCTCCGGCGCAGAGGTTTGGACGGAGTCCAGGGCGGCTTTGATCTCTTCGAGATGCTTGTGGTCGTAGATCGCGCGGACGCCGGGCTGGGCCACGAACTCGCAGTCGATTGATTTGCGAATGATGAGGTCTTGGAGAGTGTGGAAATTGTCGAGTTCGAAGCGGCCAATGTTGGGGTCGTAAGCGCGGGCCCAGAGAAGGGGCTGGCAATGGCCGCCATTCTGATGTTGTGGATCAGCATTCGGCACGAGCTGATCGGTTGCTGATGGGAGTTACTCACTCGGCCGGTGGCGCCCCAACACGCTTCTCTGGCCTCGAGCATGACCACCTTTGGCCTGCCTCCGTTACCGCCACTGTCCACTTGATCAAGCAAGTGATGGGCGACACTTGTGCCACACATCCCGCTGCCGATAATCACGACATCTGCGCTCTCCGACAGATCCCTTGTGGACCGATGCCCCTTCAAGAGGGCTGACGGCTGACTGTGCCAGAAGCTCTTCGTGGAGGTTGTGCTTGGAAGGTTGGCAAGCTGCCCTGGTCTAGGAAGGTGGGACGTTTCGCTCGACATGGCAGCGCAAGCTTTGATGATCGTCACGGGAGAAAAATTGATTACACTGAGTTGGGTTCAGTGTATAAAAACGACGAGAGGGGCTTTCTAGCACAGGAGGAGGCGTAGGGCGTATGTGTTAAGCTCTCCTTCTACCCAACAACCCAAGGTGGCATTGCAGCTCGGTGGGATGACGTCCAGCTGCCTTCAAATGTGGAGAAACAGCTCGTCAAGCTTGGCCTATCAATCGAACAACAGCATGGTCTACATCTTCAGTTTTTGTAGTTATGTCAGAGAAATATCGTCTGATCCTGGTTCTTAGGTTTTTATCTTTGTCCTGACTCGGCCCTTGCTTACGAGGTATCTTGGCATTTTATCACAGCTGCCTATTCGGGATGGTCGGCATTGGCACGCCTTGAGCCGGCCAATGTACAAATAGCAAGCTTGTTTACCTACGAAGCTTCCATCGATCTTGACCTCTCACTTAGTAGTGCAAAGAAGGCAATTTTTTCGCCACGGATTGCGACCATGAGGCTTTCTCTAGCCACTGCCGCAGCATGTGCATCGTCCTTTGTACTTAGCAACAGCATCGATGGCTACGACATCATTGAGCAACTGGATCTGGCTGAGGTACCACCGAACTCCATCTCCCGCTACTGGATCTCGCCAGCCCAGGGGCAAGGTGGACTACCGTACTTCCTTCCCATCTTCGTCGCTCGTGGTACCGCCGAAAGCCTTGACTCCGGACGTCGATTTTCCCTCTCGGCTTCCATCCACGGCGACGAGCTTAATGGTGTAGCTGTAGTCCAGCGAGTGTTTCAGCAACTCAACGAGACAGGTGTCGTGAGCGATGGCAACTTGAATGGTACCATCATTGGCATCTCCACGCAAAATCCCAACGGCAACCTCTTAAACCAGCGCAATTTCTACTCCTCGTCTGGCAATGGTCGACTGACTGATCTCAATCGCGTCTTCCCCGGCCAAAGCATCATGGATGGCGGTGCCATCACAGACGGCTACGCCTACTCCATCTGGAACCAGGTCTGGGGCAACACCTCCAACGTCGACCTGGCGGTAGACTTGCGTAAGCATTCCCCTTGTTAGTCTGATGAGAAAAAGTACCTGCTGACCGAAACCTCAGACACTCTCGGCACTGGATCTGACGGACCGCTCTGGGCATACGCTGACTATCGCTTTCCGTACGTGCGACGTATCGCAGAGCTTGCTCAACCAGACGCCATCAAGATCGATCCAGGTGACTCAGGCACGATCGAGACGTCTTTTATCGAAGCCGGCGTCCCTGCAATCACTCTCGAAATCGGCCCTGCCAAGAATTGGAACCAGTCGCTCATCTCTCGCTCCACTGATTTCATCTTTCGCCTGCTGGATGATGTTCAGATGACTCCGGGCGGGACGCCAGAGGTTGATCTGGAGGGTGTCTATCGGGCGACGAACTTCTCCGATGTTTCGACGATGTACTCCGGATGGGTCGAGATGGACGTTAGCGTTCTCGAGGACGTCGAAGAAGGGCAGCATGTTGGCACCGTCTATAACTCGTGGGGAGACGTGTTGGAGCAATTGACGAGCTCAGTGGCTGGCAAAGTGTTGCAGGTGCGAACAGATCCTGTCGTGGAAATGGGCAGTTCTGTCGCGAGTCTCATGTACAACGCTACGATGGAGGAGTACTAGGCAGGTCAGCAGCAGCTGTGCTAGTTTTGCGCATCCGCGTCCCAAAGATTTTTATTTGATTTTGACTACACTGCGAACCTACATTCGTGGCAGATGTGAGGTCTGTGACAAAGGCGCACTCTTTCACCTAGCAAGACTGTGTTTATCTGCTGGTAAGAAGCCCCACTGCAGCGCCAACGTCTTTGGCTAGGACTCTGGAGCTTGGCGTGAGTCGGTGTAGATTCTGCCAGGCCTTCGCGGCTCTCGTTGCGCCTCGAGGCGATGAAGCGACAGTGTTGCCAGGCGCGTCTGCCGACAATGCGAACTCCTTTCCATTTCCCTTGCAGCGCATACTGTCTACTAGTAATTAGGCCGAGTAGGTGGCGCTGTATGGTACTTTTCCCAACAACGCCAATTGCGCTTCGAAGAGATGCTCAATGCGCGTTTGGTGGCCAATTGTGAGGTTGAGATGGCTAAAGGTAAAAGGTAGCGGGAAGTTCAAGGGTTGTGTGCTCGAGCGAGGTGTTCGTCAACAGCGTGCACGTGCACCGTAATGACGCCACAGCGCTTGAGCGCCTGGCGGATACAGAAACAGGGCAAGCTCCGAGCCACGCACGTCGAGCTTGCATGTTGTTTTCCTGGGTGCCGTGTACCTCCTGCTCTGTACCGCCTGCCGACCGTTATCTGACCCCTACTCTCCTCCCACGACAGCTGGACCCCGCTGATACCTCGTTTTCCCTCCTCGTCGGCGGCGTAAGCAGCGCTGCATCTCATTCTACCGAGACTCGCTCATCGTGTGTCCTGCTCGGCTTTGAAAGTCTGGTCTTTCCCCCGAGTTAAAAAGAGAAGCTTGGCTTCCGCAACCTCGGAACAGCACGAGGGTCACCACGATTCCCGTGATAAGCTCAAGGCTTGGTCCCCGACCGATCTCCTCCCACCTCGCCCATCATGGGCGCCGCCTCCAAATCAAATGGGACGCCCAAGAGCGACAAAATGAACGGCCAGCCTCAAGGTAACGCCAGCTCCTCGCGCTCCTCGAGATCAAGTTCCCGCAAGAGCAAGACAACTCTTACCGGCTGGGTCCTGGACAAGGCTCTGAAGGCCGCGGTGTGGTATATGATCATCACACTTGCTTTCCGCTGTCCAAGAAGAGAAGAAGACTTGAAGGAATCCAATTCGCCTCTGTGCAAACCTGCCATTCAGCTTCGACAGCAAGCCTGGCCGTATATCGAGCCATACTACGACGAGTACCTGGGACCTTACGTCGCACAAGCACAACCCTACGTCGACCGTGTCGAACAGCAAGTTTACAAGCCGGGGCTTGCTGTGTATCAGCAACACGGTGCCCCACGGGTCGCCCAAGCGCAGAAATACGGTCTGGAACAGTGGGAGAAGTCGGTGAAGCCGCAGCTCAACGTCGCGAAAGGAAAGGCGGGCGAGCAGTATCAAGCGACTCTTGCGCCTCACGTTCAAAAGGTGCAGGACCAAGTGTATCCTCACTATACTAGCTTACGAGCATCGGTCACGGACATTTGGGAACTAGAGATCAAGCCTGTGTATGGCAAGCTGTCTCCCTACGCGAAGCAGCTCTACGTACAAGGGCACGAGTTTGCCATCACCACTGCATGGCCACAGACGCAGAACGCAGGGAAACTCGCGTGGGCATTCTGGACGCGTCAGGTATGGCCCAAGGTCAGAGTCCTCTACGGCGAGAACGTTGAGCCGCAAGTCAACCGCATAACGGAGCGACTGGGCAGATACAAAGATGGCAAGAAGCTGGAAGCCGAGGTCGAGAGCATGGAGAGCGAGTCATACGTGGAGAGCATCACATCTGAGGTGTCTTCTACTGTGCAGGAAGCAACAGCCCCGGGAAGTGCAGAGACCTCATCCGCTTCTCCTGAGCCCTCTGTGTCGATTGTCGAGCAATTTCAAGCAGACCTGCAACACTGGGAGATCATCTGCGCAAAAGCCGTTGGGGAAGGCGCCGATGATCTAAGGGAACGCATCCACGAAATCACCTCCAACCAAATTTCTAGCCAAGCTGGAGGCGTTGGCAATGCCCTTCTTGTACAGCTCGAGGAGACTGCCGCGATCTCTGTGTCTAGCTTCAAGTTGAACATCAAGCAGGCCGTCCAGCGGATGCCCGAAGATCCCGAAGACGAGGACATTGCGGACGCCATCGGCAAGCTTCTGGACAGACTGCGAACCGTCGGCAAGAACGTCAAGGTCCGCGCTCAGGCAGTCCGCGACTGGAAAAGCACCTATCAGCAAGAAACCGATGACCTGGTCGACAAGGCTCTTCAATCTACTCTAGAGACGATTGACGGCATTCGCGACTTGAGGCTCACCGAAATTGGGCGACGCTATGCAGAGAAAGAGCTTCCTCACAAGGAATGGTCCAAGTACAACGAGCTCAAGAAGACGACGCGCGGTTGGCGTGATGATGTCGAGAAGGTTGCCAAGGAGCACCCTCAGGTCGTTGCTGCCAGAGAGGCCGGCGAAGAAGTCTCGGAGCGAGGCATGGCCAGTGCTGAAAAGGCTGCTACCGAGCTGGGCCGCTTGAAGGATGTGGCAAGGTGGAAGATTGAAGCCAACGACGCCAGTGAGGACTACGAGACGATGTACACCCCTCCCAAAGCCGAGAAGGTCAAGCAAAAGATCATGGAAGATGTGGAAGAGGCCAAGTCTGCGGTTAAGGGCTCCTCCGAGCAGGGTACCGTGGAGAGCGCAACTTCGGTTGCCTCTGAGGAGGCTTTTAAGGGCGCCGAATCTGTTTCCAGCGCGGCCAGCGAAGCCGAGGAATCAGTCTCAAGTGCCGCGTCGCACGTCGTCGAGAGCGCTTCCTCAATCCAGTCTGACCTCTCTAGTGACATTGCAGTCGCGGCTGCCGAAACCTCTGAGGCTGTCTTGGGTTCCGAAACGCCCGCTGCCGAGAGCCTTGCCTCGTCGATCTCTTCAAAGTGTGACGACTTCGAGACACCCTCCCCTCAATCTGCGAGCGCGATCTCTGCTGCAAAGGAGGCGAAGGATGAAGCCTCTGCGAGCGCAGCTGATGTCGCGTCCGAAGCTTCTGAAGACGTTGAGGCCGCCACCGAGAACTTTGAAGATGATGCTGAGTCTGCTACTTCTGAGGCTGTGGAGTCCGCGTCAAGCATCGCGAGCGATGCTCCGGAGAGCGTCGAGACTGCCACTTCCAAGGTCTTCGCCGGTGCCTACGCTCAGGCCATATTTGAGGCTCGCGAGCCCATTCTGGACGATGAAGTGGATGGCGAGAGCGCGTTCAGCGACAATGTGCAGTCCATGGCCAGTGCCGCTGGCGATCAAGCGGCTGCGCTGACCCAAGCTGTCCTTGATGCGATCAAGCCCAGCGCGACGGAGCAGGGCTCTGTTGACAGTGCTAAAAGCGTAGCCAACGACCAGTACGAGAAGGCTATGAAGGCGGCGAGCGAGGTACTATTCGGTACTGAGCTGGGAACTATGAAGAGCGCTACGAGCGTTGCGAGTGAACGGTGGGAGGAGGCAGTGGAGGCGTAAGTGGGAAATGCTGTATAATTAGTTCCTCTCGTTGTGTACCACCCGCTGATTCTCAGTAGCGCTTCGCATGCGATCTATGGAACGCCGACCCTGACTGCTATCAAGGATTCAGTCACCTCTGCGGCTGGCGAAGCAGCAGACTATGCGACATCTCAGTATAGCGCTGCTGTTGAATCCCAGAGCACGTACGAGAGCATCTCCTCGATTGCTTCTGTCCGGCTTGCGGAGGGCCTCAACGCAGCCTCGACGCAGTATCACAGCGCGAAGGTTGCCATGGGCGCGGAACCCACGCCAGCGGATGAGGCATACGTCGCGTCGGCGCGAGCAGCCTACTACCAGGGTATTGGCCTTGCACACGACCAGTACTCGTCGTTCCTCGAGGCAGCTTCCAACGTCGTCGGAGCGACCCCCTCCCCCACTGGTATGGAGAGCTTCGTGAGCGAAGCGCAGGACACCTACAGATCCGCCCTCCTTGCTGCAAGCGAGAACATGCAGGGCCTCCTCGGACAAGCGCAGGGTGCCGAGCAAAAGGTCCTCGACCAGATTTCCGAGCAGTACAACGACGCTGCGGCACTCGCCTCTTCTCAGTTTGAGGCAGCTTCATCCCGCGCCAGCGAGGCTATCTACGGAACCGAGCCGCCACTCCAGGAATCGGTTGCGTCTCGTGCCTCTGAGAACTGGGAGGCGCTCATCGCACAGGCCAGCGAGCGTGTCTATGGCACCCCTGTGCCCTTCACTGAAGCCGTCGTCCTCTCCGCGGGGGCCCACGCCGCACAGGCGACGCAAGCTGCCTCCGAGCAATACGAGGCTGTCCAGTCGTTGATTTCGGAGCTCGTTCACGGGCGTGAAGCCGACTTCACTGAGAGTGTGATGTCCCGGCTGCAGTCCGCCTACGCCACGGGCGCTCCCGCCGCCGCTTCCTCCGCCTCGAGCTACGCCAGCGAGGCTTACGCTTCTGCCTCATCAGTTGTCGCCGCGGCCTTCACGACACCGGCCCAGCTCGAAAACTTCATGGACCAATTCAACGCCCAGCTCTCCTCCGCCGTGGACGCGGCCAGTGCCCAAGCCTATGGCACCTCCACCGGCCCCATCGAAAAAGCAACCTCCGCCGCATCCAGCGCCGCCAGCCAAGCCAGCGAAGCCGTTTACGGCCACGGAACCGGCGCTGCCGAAGCCGCGCAGAGCACGCTCGCTTCCCTCGCCTCCGCCGCCTCGCTCTCCCTCTCCGAAGCCATTTACGGCGCCGAGACGCCCGCAGCGGAAGCGGCCGAGTCTTCTGCGGTCAGCGTCTACGCCTCGCTGACGTCGCAGGCTGTGGAGCAGGCCAGCGCGGCAAGCCGGACTGTAAGCAGCGTTGTGTACGGGGAGGAGAAGAGCTATGTGGAGGAGATGCAGGGGAGGATTGCTGATGCGGTTCGGCAGGCGAGGGAAAGGGTTGAGGAGCTGGGAGGGGAGGTTGGTGAGAGTGTGAGAGATACGGTAGAGGCGGTTGAGGAGAAGGCTGAAGAGGTCGTCTCTCATATCAGGGATGAGCTTTGATCTGTCTCAGGTCGAGGCTGTCGGTGCGGGAGTGAACAGAACAAGCTGTCGGTGGGTGGGTCAGGGGCACGACGCAGATGGGATGACGCATAACGATGGTTTCTGACTGACGATGCGTACACGTCTTCTGGTTCCCGGTTATGCAGGCTTTTCTTGGCGTGATTGCGAGCACGGTGGAAGCGGCGCTATACCCCCCCTCTTTTTTGCTTTCAGTTTGCAGCGCCTCGGGAGAGTCTTGGATGATCTTTTGTCTTGCTTTCGGGCTATGAGCGTGGCGAGCTTCTGTAATATGACGAAATGCTCTTTTAATCGCGGGTCATTTTAGCTTCTCCTCTAACTTCAATCTGGTTGGTGGCAGCTGTTCAGGTACACGACTGGGGCTCTCGGCTTATGTCCGGTGCTACCTTCGATCGATGGCCACGTGGAAGGCGCGGATGCCTGAAATCCAAGGCACCACAAGGCAAGGGGCTCACGTGGGGCCAACGTGCACCACTTGATGACCGATATGTCCGAGCCGACTTCATTGTCTCTGGGCTGACTTCCTTCCCTCAAACGCGGTTGCCGCACATTCACCATCCACCCAATACCTGAGTTCCTGCTGAGTCTTCTTTGCGCACTGAGCGCCTCAAATTCTCTTCACCGACGCCGCATAGTTCGCCCAGCGACCTGCGAAAGTCCATGTCGATGGCTCTCTACTAGATCGTCTTGACTTGCCGCCGCGGCCCTTCTCTTGCGCGCAGCATCATCCATCATGGCAGACGCTGCGATCAAACCGCCATCGCCAGCGGCTCAAGCACCGCCTTCATCTCCAGAAGCTCCCGACATCATGAACGACCCCAACTACGACCCAGAGGACACCTTCCCCCGCCCTCGCCGCCGCTCCACCACGACCTCCGACACCTCCTCACCCACCTGCCGCATCTGCCGCAGCGAAGGCTCTCCCGACGAACCGCTCTTCTACCCCTGCAAATGCAGCGGCAGCATCAAGTTCGTCCATCAAGAATGCCTCATGGAGTGGCTCTCCCATTCGCATAAGAAGCACTGCGAGCTCTGCAAGACGCCCTTCCGCTTCACCAAGCTCTACGACGCCAACATGCCCTCCACCCTGCCCTGGCGCGTGTTCGCGAAGCGCGCCTGCATCCACGTGGTCAAGATGGTGGGCTGGGTGCTGCGCATGTGCCTGGTGGGGTTGGTGTGGCTGGGGCTTATACCGTGGGTGGTGAGGTGGGTGTGGCGGTGGTTCTTCTGGATGGCGGACGCGGCTTGGGCGAGAGATGCGTTTCTGGATATGGTGCGGCGGGAGGCGCTGAAGGGGGAGAATGAGACGCCGGGGGTGAATTGGTTGGCGAATACGTTTTCGCAGTTTCTGACATCTTCACACGATGCTAGCAGGCCGATGGCGTACAATGTTGCGCATTCGGTCGCGGAGAGCTTGGGACTGGCTGGCACGAACGCCACAACTTGGACGCCGAACCCCGTTTCGTGGCCTCGCGCCGACCCCTCGATGCTATCCTCCTGGACCTACGTCTCGGCTATTACCACGAATCCCAACGTCAACCGCTTTGCGCTTGACATCTTCGAAGGTCAGCTCATCACGTGCGTGGTCATAGTAGGCTTCATTCTGGTCTTCCTGATTAGAGAATGGGTGGTCCAGCAGCAGCCACTGATCAATATGGACGGACCCGGAAACGTGCAAGAGCAGATTCAGGAGGCCGCGGACCGCATGCAGGAGGATCACGCCCGACTCAGAAGGCAGGAAGAGTTGTTGGAGCTGGCCAGGGCGAGACTGGGCGAGCTGGAGACAGCCACGGGGCCTGCCGACGGTGGGGAGGAGGAAAGCTTTCCCACGCAGCTCTTGGGCTGGGAGGCGCTCGAGGGCTTCATGAATCACGCGACCGCTTCTTTGAAAAGTGGCGATCTTGATGCTTTCCATCATACCGCGATAACGGTAGCGAGACAGATTCGATCTGCTGGCAGGTCTGGCGTTCTCAACAAGGAGCTTGCGAACAAAGTTAATACGAAACTCGCCACGCTGTCTGACGAAGATCGAAGGGAATGGGAGAAGGTGTTGGTTTTGGAGGCTTCAAGTTCTCAGTCCACAGCGACAAATGACTCGAGACAGAGTGAGAACGGTCGCCAAGAGGGGCCGAGCACAAGTGGCACCGACGAGACCGTTCGGCAAGTGCAGACACGCTGGTGGAACGACGAGAGACGCCCGCCCATGTCTGAACATGATTTTGCGTCTCGAACCAATCATATTCAACGTCTACTAGAGGACGCGGAGGCTGCACTGAATGCCGACAGCGCCGGTCATGCTGCGCAGGCTTCATCTGAAGCTGCCGCGCAGCCTACTGCATCCACGGACCAGGCTTCTTCCGAATTCTCGTGTGCAAAGTCCACTCCTACACTCTCGCAGGAGAGGGAGCCTTTGCCCATCACCAACGCCGGGCCGGATGCCAAGATCAACATCAAGCGCAGTGGCAATGGGAGACTGCGCGTGGTTCCTGAGCCTAAGCCTTTGAGCTCTAACGAGGTCGAGAAGCGGAAGCTAGAAACCGAAGCCGGGGGGGGAATGGAGAACGAGTCGAGGCAAACGAATGACGGTGAAAGGCGGTCGAGCAGCGCTTCCGAACGTGATGTAAGCGAGTCGACAGACGACAACCCCTTTCATCCAGACGGTCCGGAGCCAGAGAGAAGGGACACCGAGAGCTTCGGAAATCGTGTGGCTTCTGCTTTCCGCGAAGAGTTCGGTTTGGATGAGGCTGAAGAGCTCGCAGAAATGCAGCACGCGCAGGCACGTTTTGCACCCGAGAGAAGGGCTGGGGACAACACAGATGCAAACGATGACACACCGCAGGCGCCGCCACCAGCTGAGCAGCCTCGGGGCTTTGTACAAAGGCTCATCGATTGGTTCTGGGGCGACATCCATCCTCCTGCAGGCCAGGAGCCCGCTCTGCCTGCGCACGAAGAGCGCGAAAACGCCGATGGTGATCAGGGGCAGGATGCGCCTGCAGATCCAGCGCCGCAACCAGACAATGAGCAAAACGGCCATGCACAGCAAGCCGCAGATCGGGACGGGCAGCAAGAAGATCGCGTACCGCCAGCTCAAGCTCAAGCGCAACAGGCCGAGCAAGATGCTGAGGCTGCAGAGGAAGCTCGCCGTGCAGGGCTCGATGCGGAAGCCATTGAAGATGCGGAGGACCTAGAAGGCGTCATGGAGCTTCTGGGTCTCCAAGGACCCCTCATTGGCCTGATACAAACGTCTGCCTTCTGCACTTTCCTCGTCGGCGCGACCGTCACGGCGGCGGTCGTCATGCCCTACGCTTGGGGCAAGATTGTCCTGAGTTTCATCGGCGACCCGATCGCGTACCTGATCAAGATGCCTCTGCAGATTACGAGCTGGATTGCCGACACGGTCGCTGATCTTGTGCTATTGCTTGGCGGCTGGCTAGTGATGCTCTGCATGGTCGGCGCGGACGGCGTCATTTCCCTGGCGCAGGTCTGGTACCCGTGGCTTGGAGGAAGGCAGGCACTCGATGCCGTGCTGCAATATGCTACCAAGACTGCAGGCAACTCCGGTGCGAGGCTAGAGCACATTTTCGTCGCAACCACTGAGCCCGCGAACGGATTTGCTTGGAGCTGGGGGTTCCTCGCTGGCAGTGTGAAAGCACATGCTTCGCTCAGGCAGATCGAAGGGTGGGTTCAGGCCGTACTGGACTTCTCGGGGGATGCTGTCACAACGACGGTTGACGGAATCTCTTCCGGAATCGTCTTGGAGTCGTGTTGGCGAGCTGTACAGCCACTGGCGGATTTTTCACAGATGCAAAGTTGGGCGCGCGTGGCTCTTACGTTTGCCAAAGACAACTCTGACCCAGTCATCGCTTTTTTTGGAGGCCTTAGAAAGGGATCGCTCACCTTCTCCAACACCTCGATTCCCCTCGAACCGTCTCTCATTTACTGGAGCGCTACGGACCGCTTTCTCGCCATCCTAGCTGGCTATACCTCACTCGCCGCTATTGCCGCCGTCTACGTCGCCATCGACACACCTATCACCAGCTCCGAATCCGGTCAGCGCCACGAGAAGATGATCCGCGACACTCTTCGGCAAGCCGGCGGCGTGCTGAAGGTAATTCTCATCATCAGCATCGAAATGCTCGTCTTCCCGCTCTACTGCGGCCTCTTGCTCGACATCGCCTTCTTGCCACTGTTCCAGAATGCCAGCGTTGCTACGCGCTGGGCTTTTGCGGGAAATAACCCATACCTCTTCTGCTTCGTGCACTGGTTTATCGGCACGTGCTACATGTTTCACTTTGCTCTGTTCGTGAGCATGTGCAGGAAGATCTTGCGCAGGGGCGTGCTATGGTTCATTAGGGACCCTGATGATCCGAATTTCCACCCCGTCCGCGACGTGCTAGAGAGGAATGTGGCCACGCAGTTGAGGAAGATCGCCTTCAGTGCACTGGTGTATGGCGCGCTGGTCATCCTGTGTCTCGGCGGCGTCATCTGGACCATTGGCAAGGTGTTTGACGGTGTCTTCCCCGTCTGCTGGATTTCAACCGAGCCAGTGCTAGAGTTTCCGACCGACTTGTTGCTCTACAATTTTGCGACTCCGCTGCTGTTACGTCTTTATCGACCGAGCAACGCAATCGATGCTGTTTACGCTTGGTGGCTCCGGCGTTGCGCGAGGTCCCTTAGACTCTCGCACTTTCTGTTCGGAGATCGCAAAGAAGACGAGGAAGGTGAAGCCATGTGTCAGACGTGGGCGAGCCTTTTGATGGCGCCGTTCACTCGGCCGAGCGACGAAGCACTTGCTCGCGACGGCAAATACATCCTCACTCCGAGCAGCGACCAATACCGCCCGCCGAAAAGTGGAGAAGCCTTCCTACATACCACCGACGAGGACATCTTCGTGGCCGATCGTGAAGGACGCCCACATGAGCACTTCGCCAAGATTTACATCCCACCCTTCTTTCGCCTGCGCATCACCCTCTTCATGGTGTGCCTCTGGATGTTCTCGGCTTTTGTGGGGCTGTGCACGACGCTGGTCCCCCTCGTCTTTGGTCGAAGGGTGCTTGCAATTGCTTTGCCTGAGCATGTTGGTGTGAGCGATATCTACGCATACTCGCTCGGTGCATACACGCTTGGAGGAGCCCTATTGCTGGCCACGAAGGGACGACAGAGCCTGAGTAGTGTCACAGAGAAGGCGCGCCGAATCGACGTACGTGTTTGGGTGCAGCCGGTGTTGAGATTTGTCGTCCGCGTGGCGAAGTGCACCTACGTCTATGGGTTCCTGGGCCTGGTGGTTCCCATCGTCTTCGCTCTATTCCTGCAGTTCTACCTTGTCCTCCCTCTACACACATGGGCCACAGCGTCGTCCGCCGCCAAAGCAGCCGCCGCGCCGTCCTCTAGCATTGACGGCACTTCGCTCGCCACCAACTCGCCGTCTTTCCTCTTCGCAACGCCCCAAACACCGTACGATGCGCCACCGCCCAGCGCAGCTCCCACGCTGGCCAGCCACACCATCCACATTCTGCAAGACTATGCGTTGGGGCTTCTCTACGTCCGCATCGCTGCTCGCCTCATCCTTACCGCGCCAACGTCGCGTATCACTGAAGCATTCCGCCTCATCGTTGCGCGCGGCTACCTTAACCCCCATCCTCGCCTCGCGACGCGCTTTATCATCCTCCCCTTCACTCTCGCGGCGACGGCCACTCTGGCTTTCCCACCGCTCTTTGCGAAGATGGTACTGACCATCGCACCGGCATCATGGATGGGCTGGCTCGCTACAACCATGATCGTCGGCGGTGCGGAAGAGGTGGAGACAAAAGTCTACCGCTACTGCTACCCCTTCGCATTGGCCGTCGTGGGCAGTGTGATGAGTCTGCTATGGCTGGGCAGGGCGACGGGCAGATGGCGCGCGAGAATCCGCGACGAGGTGTACCTTGTGGGTGAGCGGCTGCACAATTTCGGTGAAGTGAAGCCTCCGGCTGGGGGCAAGATGGGCAGCAGGAGGTTGGTGGTGTGAGGTTTATTAAGATGGTGCTGGTATGGATCACCGTTCAACCCAAAGGGAGCGCACCTTGAGGAGTGTGTGAGAGGAAAGAAGAAGGAAGGGAAGGGAAGGGAAGGGTGGGGGAGGGACAATTCTTTCATAGCTGGATACCCCGTACTTTATGCTATCGCGATCACTTCGCTGTCGACACCTTGCTGCTCGCTATTCTGTGTCTCCTTAGGTCGGGGTACAGAAGCATTGAAAAGGCAAAGACTCCCAGTGCGAATCCGTCCAGAGAGACGTTCAGGGGAACGAGGCCGGAACGGCTCTTTCCCTCAGAAGTTGCGCAATCGAATTCCTAGTCGGAGTCCGTGTCCATAGAGAAGCTCCCCATACTATCGTACGTCTTGGTCGTCCCCGCCTCCGTCTCGCTACCAGGATCCTCCTGGTTCAGATCCCACGGGAAGTCGTCGGGCCCCACATGCACGCAAGCGAAGAACCGCTGCGCGCCGCTCTTGCTCTCGAACTTGCACTCGCGCACCATGACCGGCGCCGCCAGCTCGCGCATGTGGTCCTTCAGCTCCAGCAGCCGCGCCTGCAGAGTCTTGACGCCCTTGCCTGTCATCGGGAAGGCGCGGTGGAAAGCACCATCCACCTCGCCATGCGACAAGTACGCGTCGCCGCCGCGCGCCACCTGCTCGAACACCGAGAAGCCCATGTCGGCCGCCTCGTGGGTCTGGTTCATGACGACGTTTTGCGTGAACCAGTGGCGCAGCACGACGACGGCCTGCCAGGTCGTGATGTCGTTGGAGTACGAGTTACGCGTCAGGAGATCCGGGTTGCCGGTCGTGGCACTGCGCATCAGGTGCGGCGGGTAGTGCGTCAAGATCTTCATCTGCAGGTCTTGGATCTGGCGCGTCAGGGTGCAGCTTTTGCGCAAGATCGTCTCGCGGCTTAGGGGGTCCAGGGTGTCGCTCGCCAGGAGCTCGCGCATCTCGCATGTCTTGGACTGGGCGACGGCGTGGATCATCGCTTCTTTGTAGATGTTGCGAGATTGGATGCGGAAGCCGAAGTCGACCCAGTGGCCCGGATTGCCGTTGATGGCCGCGTAGAGCGCCTCGCTGTGCTCGAGGAGGGCGACCTCGATCGTTTTGTTGACCACGTGGATCACGTTCAGATATTCGGCGATTTTGACTACCTCGAAGGCGTCCAACAGCACCTGTTTGACCTTGACTTTGCCTTTGGTGCCGAGCTGAAGCGGAAGATTGTAGATGGCCCCGAGCACGTTGTCGAATGCCTGCGAATGAGGTCAGTGAAGTGGAGAAGGTGCCGAACACGTGGAGAACTCACTTTGTAAGAAGCAGAAACCGGGATTCCGTTCTCCAAGTCGAGAGGGATGGGGGAGGACACGAGGGGCCTGCCGTTGAAACCCAGTGGAACGGGCTTGAGATCGAGAGATTCTTCACCGGTGTCCGGGTTGACGGATCTCACTGCATCGAAGCGGCTGCGGACCATGACTCCGTCCTTGATTGCCTTGGAAGACAGCTTGGCGACGTTGGGGCCACGAAGCAGCTGCCTGAAGAGGCGGCTGACGCTCCTCAAAACACTACCGTGGAGCTGGTACTGACGCGAGCCGGAGACGACGATCTTCACGTCGCCATCAGAGAAGATCGGAAAATCCTGCGGCGCGGCGTCGACTGCCATTCCCTGGACGGTGGAAGGCTCGTCTGTGGCCTTTGCTCCCTCGCGGTGGGTCATGGTGGATGTGTGAAGTGGTTGGAGATGATGAGAAGGGTGTGAGAAGGTGCGGAGAAGGTGGAAGAGAGTCGGCGTGTGGGCCGGTGTTTTGTTTGTGCTCGCCAAGAGATGACCTGATTCGATAGATCAGGCAGGAAAAAAGTCACGCGCGCCTCCTGGAAGTGACGTGGCCAACTCGCTCCCATGGACAATTTTGACTTGCAAACAAGATTGCACTCCTCGCTCTCACCTCCTCTTCGAGCTTGGATTGGGAGACGCTGCTCGATGACCAAAGCCGCAGCCCATCAAATGACCGTGCAGTTGTTGCAGTCGACCCAGAAGAACTTCTAGTGGAGGATCCGCTCAAGCGAGTGTCATTGTTGACTCGACTCGTAGCGTCAGCCCATGTTGTCTGGACAAGCTGGCAGACCAGAATGGGTACTGCGCATGATCTGTGGCGGTGAATGCAAGAGCAACTTTCGAGGCCAACGATGTTTTCCACAACTTTCTCTTCATAGACCTACAGAGAACGAGACTTGCGACCTAATCGATCGAAGAACGCATCTGCGCATGACAATTTTACCTACCTGTGAAGACAATGGAGCTCTGCCGAAGGAGCCTCGCCGACGGAGCCTCAGACCAGACGAGCTGCATTCCTTCTGAGCTCCCACTGCTTTGGCAATGACGCGCCAAGATATTCATGCCTCGTCGCGTCGTCAGAAGAAGCCACAACATTTGCAAAGGAACATTTGGTCGGCGAAAACTACATTGCGGTGTTGTTACAAGAGCTGAAGTCGCGAGCTCGTTTCAACTTGCCCCGAGATATTGCTCCGAGGAAGTGAACGGCAAGTAGTTCCGCAAAACCTTGGCGACGTCAAGCCCGTTAACATTCTTGAGCCTTCACCTACTTCCCCGCTAGTCCAAGGTGTTTGTGATTAAATCGGCCCACCATATTTCTTGCCTATCAGCGAGATTGTGTGTGAAGGCAGCGCAACATGCGTTGCACAGGTACGCTAAAGCAACTTGTCCAGACGCTCGAGCTCACCCCCCAAAGCGCCGTTTTGTACCGCCTGCCTGTTGATTCTTACACCGATGAAATGACAAGTGCCGTCGACTGCTTGAGTAATCCACGCGGACGGCGGTCAAAGAGTGTACCTAAATCCCTCCAGCCTATCAATCACGACCTCACCCCGCTCCGCACGCTTGTTCCGCCTCCAGAAGAGCAGCGACAGCAAGCAGGCCAGGACGACGACCACGCATTCAGAACTGCAGCGGTCAGCAAAACACTCACCGCCATCACGCAACGTCCTGGCGAGAGCACTTACACAATACAACCAACCATCCCGGGTATATACTCCGGGTTGTCCTGGGCGCGGAAGATGAGACTGCCCGCAATTCCACCAACACCACCGAGTCCGGTCAGCGTTGCACTGCAAAAAGCCCGCTTCCATTGTCCGCGAATGTTGTTCGCCTGGTAGGCCATGATGGCCGGGATGTTCGCATTTGCGCCGGCGGTGGCGATGAAGACGCCGAAATAGCGCGCTGGGCCGTTCTTCGCGAACCCGAGGATCGGGAGACCGATGAGGGCGACGAGGGCGTTGAAGATGATGATGGGAGCTCGAATTCGCTTCTTGTCGCCGATCCACGCGGAGCCGTACATTAGGATCACGGCGAGGATATATGGCGGTGCGCCAAGGCATTGCGAGGCCACCAGGCTGAAGCCGAGGTTGTCGCGCAGGATGATAGGGAGGAAGAAGGCGAATGCATAGCTGACGGTCGTTGTACAGCTATCGAAGGTTAACTTGACACTTTGTCTGCTTCTGGCACCATGCAGGAATGACCTACAAGAACATGAGAGCAAAGCCCCAGATCTCAATGTTTTTGGCGCAGCTGACGTATTTGACAATGTTGAACTTCTCCAACTCGACGTCCGATCTGTCTTTCTCCAACCTGCTGAGTACAAAGTCGCATTCCGAAGGCTTCAGGAAGTGGAAAGACGGTCGTTGCTTTTCTTCGTCGGGAAATCGGACGATGGCGAAGTATCCGAAGAGGGCGAGTGCGCACGTGAGCACACCCTCAATGATAAAGATCCTGTCGTGGATGAGTACGTGTATGTCAGCGCAGTGGGAGGGCTACTTGCCATCTCCAACCCCTGATGCTGGCAACACCCTCCTGGAAACGGATGTGAGCGAGAACGGGACGTCGAGTACATCAAGCGAGGGTGAGCTCACCATTTGCATCAGTCCATACGCAATGATGCCGGACATGGCCGATGCGAACCCGCCGATGGCATAAAAGATCGCGTATCTACGCGCAACTTCGAAGCGCGTGTACCAGCAGCTGAGGAGATACACGCAGCCTTTCAGCTGGTCAGCTTGACACAAGTCGCTGAGAACGTTGTCGCCGCTTACCAGGGAAGTAGCCGGCTTCCATCAACCCCAGCAAAAGCCGCAGACCGACCAGCGTCTCCCAGTTGTTCGTGAACCCGAATCCAATTACCACCGCACCCCACAACAAACAAATCCCCGGCAAAAAAATCCGAGGCCCAATCTTCCGACACAGCACCGTCATCGGCGGCTGGAACAAAACATACGTGATGAAAAAAGTTAGCGTAATGAGCGAGTAGCGATACCCCTCCAGCAGCCCCAAGTCGGTGCGCATGCCGGCGATGAAGGCGTTGGAGACATTCTTGCGGTCCATGAGCGAGACGCCGTACATCATTCCGAGAGCTGGGACGAGGCGCCAGTCGATTCTGTGGCGGATGCGACGCTCTTCTTTGGGGTCGGGGGCATCGGAGACGTCGGATGCGGATTCGATTTTGATGTTTTCATCGGTCTTGACGAGAGCTGGGGCTTGGTTGGGGGATGCCATGTCGGCGGAGGTGTTCTGGAGCAAACCAACAAGCTTGCCGGGGTGAAGCTCTGAGTCCTAGGGGGGAGGGGGGGAACCGCAAGCTCTTATAAATCGCGCATGCCCTTCCTCGAGCCCCGGCAATAAAAGGCCATAGATGCACCAGGTTTTAAAGCAGTTGCAGCGAGCATCATCAGGTGAGATGCCAGAGCCAGTAGCAGCTGCGCTAGTGGCGCACTGGCAGTATGACATTCGAGCTTCCCCATCCTGGGCGCATTTGAGATCTGCACTCGATGTTGAGTAGACTCGTCCGTGTACGTAGCAAGTTCATCGAGCTGAAGTCTTCCGTGAAACGTGATCCCTGGACGTATCTTGCGTTCTTACTGAGCACCAATGACAATTTTCGCTGCCTGCCGAAGACTCCCTCAAGTCGATGTCAATGGGAAGGGGCATATGAATGCATGAACTCGCAGCACGCCCATGTACTCGGGCGTCCACACTACCGAATGGTGTAGCAAAGAGGCTGGTGTACTTACGGATTGTATCTCGAAGAGTTCTAGGCGCAGGCTTGGTAAATTTGCGGGGAAGAGCAAAGGTAGGTATGATTGCCCAAAGCAAGAGGAAAGTGGGGTATATGGAACAATGGAGCAGAGAAGAACGGTAAAAAATGGTCAATGTGGAGCGCAGGAGTCCGACGATTTGCAACGCGTTCGATCGAGCAATGCACAGAATGTGCTTATTCGTTACCTCATACGGGGACGAGCATCGGAGTGAAGCAGCTGTAGACAGCGTTTGTATTCATGTACTCGAAGATGCGTTAGCAATGACGGTTTCTACCTGTCGCGGGGACTTGTTTCTTCTCCTGATCTGTGGCAGGTGTTGAAGCCTAGCAGACAGGCGTCAACGACGGCGAACCTGCGAGCGAGTCTCGTTCGCGCTCACCATATCCGCTCTTCTGCTTCAATCATTCTTCGCCGCTCTTGTCGCACAGGAACCTGCCGGTCGTCGCTTTAATGTTCCCCTTCTGGTGCCGAGGGCACAGCATTACTGGTGCGCCGAATCGAGTCTCGTGGGGTGGAAGCCGATTTGACCAAGCCTCGAAAAAGCTCAACAGCAGTCCAAGGTAGTCGTTGTGCAAGATCTGCCGCGACGATCGCTCATCGCTCATGTATCTGTGGGTGTTGCTTTGATCTTTTGCAAACGCCAAACAGAAAAGGCTTCGCATGTCACAGTGATGTGAAAACAATGGTTCAGCCAGACCTGTTACCATGCTCTTGGTTCCACTGTGTCTCAAGGACTCGGGTTAACATGGCGGGGAGCTGGGTTTGTATAGCCACAGCAAATCGGGCGAGCCTGGTATTGGGCGCATATGGTGTACTCATGCAGTAGCTGTCTGCCAGCCCGGCCCACGTTGACCATGCGCCCGACGCCTCCAGCTTGGAGGGTAATGCAGGTAATCACTGTACCGTTTCGGAAGCGCTTTCCGTCGGAGTAGTCATCGCCTGTGCGATGACGCTGATCGAGGCCGTCAGCGTGGTCGCCTAAACGATTCCCCGCGCATTCTGTGCATCGGGACAGCGCGATCGTCAGTCTCACTGCATACACGCTGCATGCGCCATCGAGCCCTGAACCCCCAGAGAAGGGCGCTCTTCGTTTCAGATCTTGAAGAGGAAATCGTAGGGGAAAGAATTCCCCCTGTAACGAGAAACAATGACCGAGGCCCGCACTCTCTAGGCCGAAAGAGGCAGGTCGCCACCGTGCGTGGAGCATTATGTAAGGGATCGCGCCGGTGTCGGCACTGGTGCCCAGCGGAATCGTATGTTCAAGCACTCAACAGCCATTCTTCTTTTCCCTGCAAGTCTTCCGTCCTGAACTTGAACTAACCACAGACTCAGATTGTCCAGCACGTCGTCCCTTCTTCAAGACCGCTTGCAAGACGATTGGCTGAAGATTAACAACCGCTCCCGGCGAGCTCGCCTTCACTCCTATTATTTCCGCGGAAGCACGGTCCACCGCGTTCATTTCACCGCTACCGGCCCGCCACTCTCCTTTTATCAGATCCTCGATTCCGCCCTCGATTTTATCTTCACCAGATCGCATTTCGCCCCCTCATCACCGGTAAGTGATTCTGTCGCTGCTCTTGCCCATTGCATGGTCTCAGGGCGCTAGACGCCCTGCAGCGTGCGGGTAGGATCGCGTTTGTCAATTCGTCACCCATCAATCGCTGAATTCTGTACCGCAGACCTGCTGAATACTACAACTTCCGCCTCGTTGCCCTACATCATGTCCGGTCCCTACCAGCCGCCCACGAGGCGCGACTCGCAACCACATCGCCACGTTCGAATTCCCACTGCTGCACACAGCACTCCTGGCAATCCGATCCCGACGCTCCCTCTGGAATATGACACCAATGCCAATCCCGAGGAGCAAAGCACATCAACCAGTGGCGCCTCGAGTGAGCGGAGCAGTGGGGAAAGCCCAGCACAGTCCAGGGAAGATACCTCGAGCGAGTCGGAGTCGCCCTCGACCCCTTTGAGCGATGTTCACGATGGCGTTGAAGTGTCGGACAAGGTCACAGCCCTGCTGCCATCAGACCCGAGCAGTGTTGCGGCGAACACAAGGCGGAGAAGGGCGAGCACAACCTATGCCTCAAACCCGGACGAAATCAAACGCATGCTGGGCGATGGCGCTGGTACCACCTTCGTGGAGACCTACTGCTGTGGCGAGGGCTGCTGTAAGATGCAGCCTATTCCAAAGGTCGATCGACGCGGCGAGACCAGAGTCACAGCGCCGGACAATGCCGCATTTCGGTTCCTGAACCTAAAGCTTCGTCCGCTCACAATGGAAACGGAATTCACCAAGACGGTCGACCTCCCGGAGCAAAAGGCATCGTTCGCGCCCATTCGAAAGCAATCCATCAGCGAGAAGTACCCCGACGAGGAGAAGCACGATCACGATCAGAGCGCGGTGAATGTATACCCGCCGAAGTATATGAAGCCACACCCCCCCTACAGCATTTTCAACGCCCCAATCTACATGGCTCGCTCGTTGACATCGAAAGAGGCCGAGAAGCGCACGTATCACTTCGATCTGGACGTCACGGACTACCCAGAAGAAGGTGGCGTGGACTTCAAAGTGGGGGGCGCTGTGGGTGTCTGCCCTCCAAACGACCCGGACGCTGTCGAGGATATCCTCAATCAGCTCGGTATCCCCCGCTTTCAACGTGACAAGCCTGTTCGACTCATCACCACACGCGGACGCTGGCCGACTATCTGGGGCGACGAAGAGCCGCGTGAGCTCCTGACCACTCGCAGAGAAGTTTTAACTTGGACTATCGACATCTCATCGACGCCACCGACCAAGCCCCTCTTCCGTCTGTTGGCCGAATACGCCTCCGATCCGAACGATCAGAAGATCCTGTACTACCTTTGCTCTGCGCAAGGACAGGCGGCGTTCTGTGACCTCCGCACCGGTCCTCACATCACTCTCCAGCAGCTGCTACACGCTTTCCCATCTTCCAAGCCTCCGCTCGAGTCTCTCTTTGGCGTGCTCACGCAGCTGATGCCACGCTTCTACTCCCTCTCCAACGATCCTCACGTCTCCGCCGACCGTGATAACGCCGCCGGCCGCCGTTTGATTGAAGTGGCCGTCACCGTTCACCAAACGCCCTCTTTCGACGGCAACCTCCGCACCGGTGTCGGCTCCGGGTTTCTTGAGCGCCTCGCAGAAAGCTTCATCGCCGCCGAAGAAGAAGCAAAGGCGGCAGACGCCAGCATCCCCGAAGGCGTCGCCGGCCGCCGCCTCAACCTCCAGGCTCCCATGTTCCGCGGTCTAATGTCCAACCCCCTCTCCCAGCGCTTCGCCTCCGACGGCCCCATGGTACTCATCGGCGCCGGCGTGGGCATGGCGCCCTTTCGCGGCTTCATCCTCAACCGCCTCAAGAGCGCCAACTGCGCCAACAAAATCTGGCTCATCCAAGGCATCCGCGACTCGACCCTGGATGAAATCTATCGCGGCGAACTAGGCGCTCACGAGAGCGAGATCAAAAAGGTCGTCCAGTCCCGCGCCAAGGAGCCCGCGCCCGTGGCCGCCTCGGACCCGACGCCTCACGCCGCCGAGAACGGACATCCGGACGACGATGACGACGCGCACCCGCCTTCGCTCGCGGCGCGCGACGCCCACAGCCAGCGCAAGGTTGCCAAGTACGTGCAGGACGAGGTGCGGCTGCAGGCGGACATTGTGTGGTTCGTCATTAACGCGCTTGATGGCCGCGTCTTTGTGTGCGGGAGCACGCAGGGGATGGGCGAGGGGGTCGAGCGCGCGCTTGTCGATGTCGCGATGGATAAGGGGAATTTGGATGCCGAGACGGCGCAGGCCTTTTGGGAGGGGAAGAAGGAGGGTGGACAGTATATCGCTGAGACGTGGTAGACCGGGAGAGGAGGAGAGACCGGGGGAGTGGGGCTTCGTAGGTAAAAGGGGGAAAGGGGGAACTTTACAGGCTGGCTGGAGTTGCGGGGGGTTTGTCAATATGAATGCGAGGCGCTGTGGGCTCACCTGGGTTTCTTTCGCTGGCGTTTCGCAGAATATCGGTGGGATGGCGCTCGCGCGCTGAAAGTGTCGCTGATGTGGCTTCAGTCTATTTTGCACAACTATGAGTGCGCGTTTGCGCAATATGGTACAATACTCGATGGAGACGCTCGCCCTTTGTGTTACTGCTTTCTTTCCTTGCTCCCTGTGGATACGGCGAATGCCTTGATTGCTCAGTGCGGCTTTTCGCTTGTTCATTCTTTCATGATGGGTGATTGCGAAAAATATCTTGCCCGCGGGCGCGAGATCGTGGCGATGGGACAACAGCACTCGCCAATCTAGGAATGGGGAATTCAAAAGGTGTCCAAAAAGGACACAGATTTGGACAGGGTGACTTCAGGACTTGATAGAGCAATATCTCCTGCCACCCGTCCCTCTCTATCAACGCCCCCCACATCCACGCTCAAACGTACTCCACACCCCCTGTTCCACATACTTACCTCTTTCCCCCCGCCTGCTCCTGCACCGGCCTGCAATACAACCATCCGACAACAAAAACCACCCACCCAGCAATCGTGACCCACACGCCGCCAATCCATGGCCACGCGCCACTAATGACAAAACTCCGCGGCCACTCATCATGCGCATTGTGCCGCACGGTGATGGTGCGTTTCTCCTCGACGAACGTCAGAAACGGCCGCCGGTACGGCAGCAGCAGGTTGAAGATGCCGTGCTGATCCGGGAGGTTGAAATTCGCCGTGAACACTGTGGCGTTGGGCGTGCTGGCGCTGGCGGAAGGAAGGAGGTTTAGCCGGTGGAAGGGGGAGAGCATGTTGCATTCGAGTTGCAGGTGGTCGTTCGGGGGTGCGGTGAAAGGGGCCCAGTGGTCGAAGGTCCATTCCGAGATGCTGGTGCTATAGTGGAGGGGGGATTTGATGCGGTAGATGGCGGATTTTTCTGCCGAGGGCGAGAGGTCGACGGTGCTTTGTTCGGTTGATGGGAGGTCGGTTTGGTGGTGAGAGACGGAGTTGATGCGTAGCACGCCGATTTCTTGGAAGGTCCAGGCCGATAGCGCGGCGGCGAAGGCGCGGTTGGCGGATTTGGTCGGTTCTTTGGCTGAGGGCGGCTGGACATGGGCGCTGAACCACGTGTCTTCGAGCGCTTCAGAGCTGCCTAGGATTGTGAAGCGTGCGGAGTTGCGGGCGGTGAAAGTGGACACCAGGCCAATTTGGCTGCCGGTCGCGAAGGGGTCATCGACTTCTTCCGCTTCCTCCTTGGGGTTGTAGGTGTATGCAGTCGAAGGCGCGTGTAGTACGGAAGCTAGCAGGGGCGAGGCGTTACCCAGCACATGCCCAACCGCACGAGGCAGAGCGATCAGACCGTCCACAGCGAAGAAGTTCTTGACAGGCCGTCTGCCGAATTCGGGCGAGGGAAGCAGCAGAACATCGTGTTTGTCGCCTGCGCTCCTAGCGTCGTAGTTGAAGTGGTCGACTGCGATACTGTTCTTGTCCGCTGGCAAGCTAATGTCGAGTTCGCTGAGGAGGCTGTTGATCGCGCTAGGGATGTTGTATTCGGCCGACTGGGCAAGAAGAATGTTTGAACCCTTGTTGACGAAATCGACCAGCAAGTTTGGGGTCAGCGCCGGACCCAGACCTTTCGATTTGGAGGGAAGGATGAGAAGGTGCGAGTAGGCGGGTTCGCCATGAAGGAAGAGGTTGAGGTTGGAAGATTTCGGGGTCTGGTAGGTGAGGTGGAACCCTCGTTCTGGGGCGTAATGGTTGTTAGCAGCGACCTCCCTGAAAGAGGATTATTGTCTCAACATACCCTCGAGATCCGTCCAGAATTGCGAGTACTTGGGCTTGTCGCTCTCGTCATCGAGGATGACGAGCAAGCTGTTGCCGGCTGCCGATAGAGCTGAGATAAAGCTCAGAAGGCCCAAAAACAGGGCCGCGATTGATAACCTCATTGTTTCGACATGTGCTAAACGGGCAATAGCTCTGGCGACAGCAGCTCTCGTTGTCGCCGGCGGCGGGCAGTGAAGCTACACGTTACGTTGCGATGCAACACGTATCGCCGAGAATTGCGGAGATGGTTCGGGGATGCGTGATGAGAGCTCCGCGCGGTGACGGTGGGCTCCCATGCTGCGTCCGACCTCACTTGCTGTTCGACCCGACGACTGTACACCTGCTACTCTTGCAACCACCTCCACCTTCTGGAATCGCGATTTCCCTTCACTCACTCTCGACATCAAATCTTGCTCATCATGGCGCCCGTCTCATTCTGGTCCCAGCCTGTGAGGTATCTGAAGTGGGCTTCTCGCGACAAGCCCGCCATCTTCTGGGCTATCATCATTGGCAGCACCGGCCCCATAATGGCGGTAGGTTGACCCAGCGTAGAACAGTCGAGATATCGTACTTGCCAACTCAATGTATCGCGCCATTGACATTTGTTCTCGCAGGCCACTGTCCCTGGCGTCCGTAGAAGATTTGGCGATGGGCCCCGACCCCAGATCCCTCTGACATATCCGAGTAAGTGCGAGAGACAATGAAGATTTGGAGCAGTCGAGCTGGGCAAATGGAAGACACGGCAGGACGTGTTAAGCTAATTCTGGTGGCTTGGTTCAGTCCCTGAGGGCCCAAGGAAGATACCGCAGGGCTACGACGATTGAACGGGCTCAACGGGGCCGATCGAGCAGGATACCAAGAGACGCGCATAAATTTGCAGCGAACACATGGGAAATATAGGAGTCGAGGCGTTGATTAAGGGGAAGCGATACACGAGTGGTCTGCCCTGGTGCGCTGTACTCTATGGGGGTGCAGCTGCATGAGCTTTCGATCGGCACTCGTGCTCGAGAAGAAAGAGCGTTGCAAAGGGCAGAAATCTTCTGACTATCCTGAAAATGAGCAAACACCTTTATCCAATCGCAATCGGGCTCGAATACGAACACCTTTCAATAGCGAGTGCCTTTGGCTGACTAAGCACAACAATCTGCTCTCGCTCTTCCAGGTGCAGGTGCAAGTGCAGCAAATAATCTATGAGGCGATGACGACAGCGCTTGGGACCGGCAATAGTCACGTAGACAGCCGTCACGCCTTCTCGACATCCGCTTGCGGTCGGTCAAGTGGACTCGTCGACCGCATCATTCGCCATCAAGGTGTCTAGGCCATCAAGGTTCGTGCGCTCTTTCTCTTTCATCACGTCGCGCTATACACACACTTTCAAAGCACCATCATTACGAACGAAATAAGACAATACCTACTAGCACCACCTATCAACTTGCCCTCAACACCACTTCACCAGCATCGACAAACATGGCCTCCTTCACAAATCTACCCCCGGAGCTCCTCCTGACTCTCATTCCTCACATCCCCTACTCCCCCCAAGCCCTCCTCGACATCGCCCTCACAGCTCCAACCCTCAACCAACTCCTCTACGAAAACGAACACAGCATCTGCAAAGCCATCCGCACCAACCAATTTCCCCCCACCACCCTCACCCTCTTCCCGGCTCTGTCCCCAACATACCCCGACCTCCGCACGCTCCACCAGCGCCTCACCACCCTCACCTCAATCCACACCCACTGGCTCAAGATCGTCGCCAACGGCCCCGACCTCGCCTGGCTCAAAGGCCGTTGGGAGGACGTCCACCGCGCCGGCTTGATCCTGCTTTACCGCCTCCAAGACGCGCGCCTCTACGCGCAGAAACTCGCCCTCTTCGACTCCATGCCAGCCTCGAGTCTCGCATGTCTGCTGTTCAAGCTGATTGCGAGCGTGAGTATTTTGCGCGTGCATGGCCCCGAGCCCGTGCATGAGCGGTTTGCGAAGCTGGATTTTGAGGCGCGCTCGGAGATTGAGCTCGCGGTGGAGGAGATGTTACTGGTGTATGGGCCGGGGTTGTTTGTGGAGTTGTTGCGGGCGGGGAAGATAACTGGGGAGGAGGCTAAGAGGGATCGTGCGGTCGGGTAAGTACTCCTCGTTCGTTAGTCAGGCTCGTGCAGGGCATACCCGCTGACTGAGTCAACCTCAGCATCATTTGCGCCGAGATCGACGGGATGGAAGAGCGTCAGCTTGACGTCGAGAAGCCGCCGACGCTCATCTGCTGTCTGCGGCAAAGCCTAGCGGCGAAGCTCGATTGTGAAATCCATGCCGTGGTGGCAAAGATGTGGGAAGTGCTAAGTCAGACCTCATTCGACAAGGCCGAAGGAGAGGGTGGGTTCGTGGGGAAGGTCATTGAGGGACGGCAGGTGGAGGGAGGGTTGAAGCGGATCTTTTGAGGATGTCTTGAGGGTTCAAACGGCGAGGCTAGAAGGTCTTCGATTGTGTGGCCGGCAACTTATAAGATGGTCTTGGGATTGGAAACTTGCAAGAAGGTACGATTCTATGACGAGTGATGAATATGAATGATGGATAGGCATGCTAGTAGAGAGCACCCTGTCACAGGAAGATGATGGGGCTGTACCTAAACCTTAAAAACGCCCGCGGTTCATTGTTCCTCCTGACAAGAAAATGCAACGCAGACCCAACCCGAACGCTGGCAGGCTGACTCCGCAAGTCAAAAGTTTCCTATGTACCCACCACCCAGCATCTGCGAGACCACTTTCTCCTTGCCGTCTTTCCTCCTCCCTCACAAGTCAAACCTCGCCGCCATTCTCCTACCAACATACTGCACCTCCGCCCTCCTCGCCCATACAACCATCCCCAGCACCAACACCGCCACCATCACCATATAAAACAGAATCTGCGCGAGCTCCCCCGTCATTCTCTTGTGCATCACCGTGTCATGCCTCGCTACCCCCGCCTCCTTCTCCTTCTCCTGCAGCGCGGCCTCAATGCGCTGGATGTGGTTCCGCAGCCGCAAGCGCTGGACCAGAGCCGTGGACTCGCGGAGGTCCTCGGTCAGGCGCGTGCGGTCGGCGCGAAGGGCGAGAATTTGCGCTTGCAGAGCGGCGCCGTTGGGTGCGTTGGGGTTGGATCGAGGTTGGCGTTGGGGGGGTGTTTCGGGGACGAGAATGGTGCTTGCGGGGGATGAGGGGACGGGGCTGAAGGTGTGCCTTCGGCGTTGGGGAGTGGGGTCAGTCGCGCCGTTGATGGTATCGCTGGGGTTGTTGAGCACGTAGTTGGGTTCTGTTTCGATGGTAGGCCTGACGTCAGGGTGTTCTTCGTTGGACATGGTGGTTGCTTGCGTCAGAGCCTCGTCTTCTGACGCTTGATCTTGCGGCTGCGAAGTGCTCGCCATGGTTCCCATCGGGTTGCTAGAGATCGGTGTCGAGGACGTCCTTTGAGAGAAATGTGCCGTCTTAGACGACCGGCCTCCAGGGTTCATACCGGCGTGACACAGAGAGGGACCAAGGGCAGGTGTTGCAGGAACGGCGACCTCGTCCACCTCGTCGGAATGGTTCGCTGGGTCCGGTTGACAGTCGTTGATATCCGAGTCGTCGTCCGCCTCGTCGTCCGAATCCTCAACTACGCGTCGTGCCCGCCTAGTCCTCTTTCTTGAAGGCAGAAGATTCAGAAATGCAAAGCTTTGGTCGTTCACTGAAAGAGTGCAAGAATCGGCTCCAGCACGGGTGCGATGAAGACGGCTGTCGGAGCAAGAGTACCAGACCATGGCTTAGGATTTGGGGAAGCTGTGAATAGATCGGATTGCGGTGTGTCTTCGATGTAGTTTGCTGCTTGAAAGAGCGACACGAACGCATGTTGCCGGAATGCAGTTCCATTTTGTAGATTCGATGCCTGCTACCGTGAAGCGAAAGTGTTCTAGAGACACTGGGTCAGGTGTTGTGGACGTGACCCCTGAGACCGATTGTCCTATGTGTCGTATTCATCTAGATAAGTCACCTGTTCGTCGAAGACTGTAACGCCTTTGTGGCTTTATTGCACCGGAATTGCTTGCGTATGTTGAAACACCCGCCGCGGTGGTGAGACATCGAGTATTGCACGCGACATTGCGATTCGCTTGAGTCACCCCATAGCAAAGAACGAAGGTATCGGGAAGCATGAGTATGGATACGAATGGCGGGAAGGCGTCCTTCACGCTATCTCAGACTCTTTGAATGGCGGCTTTGCCAAGTGGACAGAACTTCTTTATGGTACAATTGAAGACGCTTTTGGTACAGGCCTTGGAGCGGGTCCCTCAGTCAGCTCTCTGGACAGACTCAAAGACGCGCAACGCAGTTCTGATATTATGTTGGAAGCACATTTGCCAGTATCTGCTGCACCTTCCAATTCCTTGGAAATTGCATGGTCGAGTCCAAGACTGATCGACTCTGGCGTCTCGCATTTGAAGAGCAGGATACCGGCAGAAAAGCAAAAGATGGCAAGTGTCTTAAAACTCGGTCTTAGATGAGTCTTCTAAGTAGCCACCGGTTGGGCGACGACCACTGCTCTTGATCCTTGTGTAAGAAATAGAGGGGTGGCATCCCTACGAAGTCGAATGAGGAAGACAATAGGAGAGAGGGGCACAGCACAGGGAAAAGCATAAGAAGAATATGGAAATGTCGAACTCTGCTATACTTTTGGAAAATTCAATAAACATTGCAGACTAATACTCAGCTCGTTCCTGGGATGTATGTAGGACTCGTCTTGTCGTTCCTCCTCCGGCGGGCACAGAAGCAGATCTCCGTAGTCTGGATTCCAGTGTGAGGCTACGATGCCGTCAAGGAAATGAGGGCGGAGAAAACCGTGCAAAGGAGGTTATGGGCCACAGAGCGCGATGGGTACGGTGTGTACAATAATGAAGGCGACGGGAAGCAAGAGGTGAGGTTCAGGTCGCGTTGCGACAACAACGATCTCTTGGCACGATCTTGAGCTGAATCGATGACGACACTCATACTCATTCCTTAACGTCTGGACCTAAAGCAGCATCTACCTTGGCGGAGCTTCTGACACAATACCCGTGATCTCTAGTACGAGCCAGACCTGCAGTAGCTCCATCTCCCATCACTACATAGCATTCAGGTTTGCCTTTCCTTTCATCTACTCCAATGTCCTTGGCAACAACCACCCGAACTCTCTTTGCGCGCCCCCATACCTCTTCCGCGATCCTCAAAGCTCCAAAGTGTATTCCATTTGTCTATCAACTATCAGGCAGACCAGCCCCAGCTCTCCGCACATTTTCTACCACACCCGCCATCATGGGGAAAGACAGCAACATGCCGATCGACCCGCCCAAGCACCAGATGGTGTACCTTCCATCGCTCACTAGTGAAGTGCGCGCCTTCAAGCAGTTCAGGAAAGTGCTCCACACTGGCATGTACAGCCAACTGGTGGCGATGGAGATCCAGCCTAACGGCGGTGATATTGGAAACGAGGTGCACACAGTGGATCAAGTCTTGATCTTCACGAGCGGAGAGGGCAAGGCCATCGTTGCCGGCAAGGAGCAGGTAGGCTACCCCCTGGACCTCCCAGAGCCGCGGACATGAGCGCGGTTATGCTGATTTACGTTGTAGAGCATCAAAGCCTCCGACGTCGTTATTGTGCCCGCGGGTACGGAGCACCAGTTCATCAACACGTCCAAGACGGTGTCGCTGGAGCTCGTCACTGTATACAGCCCGGCAGAGCACGACCCGCAGACTGTGCACAAGACCAAAGAGGAGGGAGACGAGGAGGAGGACAACGGAAAGGATGAGGCGCCAGAGTGGAGCCAGCAGGCGAAGGACACGAACGAGCAGCAGGGTTTGGTGAAGGCGGAAGGAGGGCCCTATAAGGCTGGCGATGACGGGAGGCACAACAGGCAAATTTGAATATGATGAGAATGAGGAGCTTGAGGGGGGAAGTCTGTAGTAGAAGCAGAGTCGGAATGTCAATATCGGTCACAGACTGTGGAAATATGGAGATCTGAGAGTCAAATGTCATGTGAGAGCCAGTGAGAGCCGGTAAGGGTAACACTAGTCCATTGCCCGTCTTTCATCTCCCAAACAAGCCAGCGCTCTTACGAGTACGACTCAGCCAGAACAGACCTACCTCGAAGAGGATTTGCACAACAGTCATACCAAACAGACCACTCCAAGATCCAAAACAGAGCTAAAATCAGCCAGCGCCCTCAGACAGGACTCAGTCACCATGACCGGCCTCGAAAGAGGACTTACCACCAAACATTCCCAACCGCACCAAAGCTCCCAAATCTCCAAAAGCGCCAGCTCTCTTTCCTCCCATGGGAAGTACTGGAGCACGACTCGGTCCTCATGGCCGGCCTCAAAGAGGACTTAACAGGAAAACAATCCAAATCGCAACCAAGCCCAGAAAAAAAAAGAAAAAGAGTCGCAGAAGAGAAGTGCAGGCGAAACTGGGGATGTGACCAAGACGCCGCAAAAGATGTCGAAAGATCGGAACAAATGTCGAAGATGGCAAGCGCCCAGAGACGCGCGATGAGGTTGACTCCAGCTAAAGGAAATAAAGCTTATGAAGGAGATTGTCGTGAATCTTCTCCACCCGGTACTGCACCGGCTCGCCGGTGACATCGCAGCGCGAGTCGCTGAACGGCACCTCCCTGATGTACTTGCCGACGCGGACCGAGCACTTCTGCGCCAGGTACATGATGTCCGGGATCGTGGTCTCGCAGATCAGCGAGTGGAACAGGTAGGCCTCGCACTCGTCCTTGCGATTGACCATTGTGGCCTTGGCGAGCTTGTGGGCAAAAGCCTCGACCTTGTGCTCATTGGCCTCGACCTTGTCATTGCCAACTTCGGCGTCCAGAGGAGTGTCGGACCGGTGGCAGTGCGTAATTGAGTAGGTCTTGCTGGCCTCGCGCACCTCTTGCTCGGGGCGGACGAAGATCGCCGTCAGGGCTGTGTCGAGGCCCATTGGATTTTGCAGATCGTTGGTCCGGAGATCGTTCTCAATGATCCTGCCGCCATGGAACTGCACGGGTTGCATGCTGCCTGAGGCGGCAGCTTCGATCGGCTCGTCCTTCTTCCTCAGGAGGCAATTGACCTCATTACGTTCGAGTGAGGGAGACGTCCCATCCACTTTGAGCATGGGCTCCACGACGTAAGTCAGATGCGCTGTCTTGAGTCTGGCAGAGTCGGACGTCTCTGCATCGGCTTTGAGCTTGCCCAGCTCGGGCTCCAGCTTGGAGGCCAGTCCGGTCACCTCGTCGCTTATCAGCGTCCGCTGGTCGGCGCCGTAGCCGGAGCGGTAATAAACAACGCGGTTGCTCTTCGCGACCTGGTCGGCGAGCTCTGCATGCTGCAGAGCAGCCTCGAAGTGATGCGACACGCAGTCGCACACCTTCTCCGCAAGATTGCTGCCATAAGTAAGCGAAGCAAGGTGGTTGGTGCTGCGGAAGGCACTGTCCTTGTTGACGACGGCGTTCGCGTAGGAGACGATGGTGATGAGGTAGACGTCAGTGGCATGCTGAAGCCCGTTGAGGTTGCGAGGACTGTTGAGCACCTCCTTGATGGGCACGACATGGATGCTGACGAGCAAGCCGTGTTTCGGACCAGACGTGGTACCGTAGCGCTTCTGGTAGAGTGCCCGGTCATTCCATTCGACGACCTCTTTTTTCAAAGAGCGGTTCAGAGCAGTGCGGATGATGGTTGCAGCGAATGGCACCGGGTTCTTGTTGCTCTTCAACTCCTTTGCGCGGATGCTGTTGCACTGAATCCCGAGCTTGACATCGCACAGGAGTCTCAGGTCGTGATGAATGTGGGTGTTGTACTCGCAACTTGGGAGGGAGGTGATAAGCACAACATGAGCGCTGCGGCTGGGGCTCAGGTTCTTCTTGACAACATCAACCCAGCTGGCAAGGTTGTCTTGGCCAGGGATGTAAACCAAGTCGACCTTGCGACTACGGGCGACTACCCCCTTCAGGCCTTGGTCAAAACGCTCACGGATCGTGTGCTGGAAATTTTTCCAAGCCTCGGGAGTCACCTGGCGGTGAGAATCGCTGAGCTCTTCCGAGGCAGGAACAACAACCACCTCTGCGAAGACGACATCCAGCTTTTTGACGTCGCCGGCGTTGAAATTGCGTGTCCGCTTGGTAGCACGCTGCTCCGTGCACTTGCCCCTCTCCTCAGCGCGAGGCTTGAAAGACGAGTCGAACTTGCTGAGTGGCACATCCCCATGGAAGGGCTGTTCTTGCTCAAGCTTGCAGGCTTCCGCGGGGAGGTAGAAAGGACGACCAGGCGGGCCAATGTCGATGCAAGGCATTTCTGGAAAACGCAGCGGCTTGTACAGAACCTTCGCAAACCGGTCCTTGAGATTGAGGTTGTCCGGGGCCTCATACCTTTCTGCAGGGCCAGCGAGAATCGAGCTGATGACGGCCCTGTTCTTCTTGCAAGCAGGGTCCGCGATAAGAATCACCCTGTGTTTGAGAAGCTTGTTCATTTGCTCGATCAAAAGAGCGCTGTTCGATGTGAGTTGGGCCGATCCGAAAAATGCGCGCAGAAAGTCAGAGACAAGGATCGGTTGAAAGAAGTACCGCTCGCACTTCTTGCTGGCATCGATGCGCGGAATCCCGTTATGTGACATAAGAATCTTGACTTGAACGCCGTGGCGGTGTTCCAGTCCGCACTCTAACTGATTAGCAGGACCGTACACGCGGTTGCCCTGGTTGAAATCGAATTCGGCGTTCTGTGCACACAGTTGCATGGCGGCTGAGTTGCATTGCAGTTGGTGAGTGCGAGACTTCTCATCGGCCCTACACCAGTAGGTCATGGATTGCAGGTCCGCGTTCGATTGGCTGGACGGCTGAGCCGCCACCAGCACCAGGATCTCCTTGGAACGAGCAGGGTCGCGCTTGAGAGACCTCACCGACAAGTGGAGACCGTCGCTGCGGCTTTGCTGCCCGGAAAAAAGCTCTCTTCCGTCGACCTTCTTGAAGCTGCCCACCTTCACCCATCTCCTAGCCAGCTTACCACTGCCATCTTTAGCGGGCCCGACAATGACACTCGCAAATGCGGCGTCCGGCTTCGGGGCTCCATCGTAGGCATCATCGATGCGGACTTTGGCCTGATACTTGCCCTCCCACTCCTTCATCTTCCGAGCCGTGAGAGTCGTGCGTCTGTTGATCTTGGTGAAATTTGGGCCAGTGGTCATGGGGAGGAACTTTCTGAATGCCTCCGACACTTCATGCTCTACCACTGGCGAGACGCGTTCGCCGCTGGCGTCAGAGACGAATATTTCGTAGCAGGTCGAGTCTTTGGTCTCTGACAGTGTCAGGTCAAGGTCTGAAGCAACATGCTCCTCTGGCTGGGCTTTGTCTTGTTTCGAGTCCTGCCGTTTGAGCACAGCAGATGAGTTGTCAGGCACTTCGTTTTCCTCCATCGCCTCCATGATGTCATTCGGGGTGTTGCGAGACGTGAGGACACCGCCCAGGTCCTTGTCATCTTCGGACTGCGGCGGAGATGTCTGCGAAGCTGCGAAGCGCGAAGACCTTTGAGGAAGTGGAGAGGACTTTGGGCCGGAGGATTTTCGTGCAGTGGGGGAAATTTTTTCATCTTGGTACAGTTTTGAGGGGGCTATCGTCTTTTTGTTGGACGACATGTTGAGATTCGCAGGTGTTTGACTGGTGTTGATCAGACAGTGAGATTTTCAAAATTCTTGACAAAAGCAGCCGCAGCTCTGATCTCGTTGTGCAGTTGCTTGGAGAAGGAAAAGGGGAACTATGGAGTGTCAGACTGCCATACTTATGCTGATCAGGCTGCAAGCTCATCTCTCTGTTTGCCAGCTATGAAAGGCGACGCCCGGCAGAAGCACCGCGATTGCAAGTAAATGAGAAAGAGAAGAGCTCACAAGGCGGACAACGCGCCGTAGCGACGCGTCAGAAATTGATCGACTTGAAAAAGAAAGGCAATCATGCGCATTGCTTTCATGGGGAAATCAGGGGAATGGCGGAGAAAAGATGCTTAAAGGATGATGAAGGCAATCAACGGACTCCAGTAAAGTGTCTGACAGACCGGCCGCTACAGAAGGAAGCTTCAATCAATGGGTAGTACACTGCGATTGGCACATGGCGATCTGCCTACTCACTTTTTGCCCCTTCCTTTGGCGTTCAAACTCTTCACCGGATCCATGCCCTTCCCTTTCATCAATTTGCCCTTGCTACGGCCCTTGTGGAAAGACCTCGCCTTTCTGATCCGATTCTCCTTCTCCTTCCGCACGCCGACAAACCCGACGTCTTGCCCAATGGCTTGCTTGCCGCCACTTGGCAATAAGTAATCAGGGACGTGGCGTAGGTGAGGTTGTTGCCTGACCGCGTGGGACTCTGTATCGTGACGCAAATGCCTGAGGTCGTCGGGGTTCTCTTCGAAATGACGCTTGAGCTTTTCAGACTTGAGGAGCTCTTGACGAAGTTCGCGCGTCCGCGCTTCTCTGACAGCGATACGAGTGACCGCGCGAAGAGCGTCGGCAAAACGATAGCGAAAGCCCTCCAGCTTGCGCATATCAAAATTCCAGTCCTCTACTTTGCCGTTGTTGGCTTCGCTTCGTTTCCGTATCTTGTCCAGCACCTCCTCATCATGCTCGCACTGGGGTATGCTCGTGGGCTTGTGTTTGCGGTAGAGCTCCTTTGGCACGAAAAAAGAAAGCACTATGCCAGTTTGACCGGCTCGAGCAGTTCGGCCAGCGCGGTGGAGATAGCTCTTCAAAGAAGTGGGGAGATCGAAGTTCAAAACACATGCAACATGACGAAAGTCGATGCCACGTGAGACCCCGTACTCTGGATCCTCCTTCCCCTGGCGTGATTTGTTTTTCTTGGATGTCATGCCCTCCTTTGGTTCTGGATGGTCCTTGGATACCGGCCTTTCGATCTCGTCTTGTGCTGATGCGTCTAGCTTCGCATCATCACCTTCTGCCTCGACCTTTCTCTTTTTGCGCTTGCCCTCTTCGCCCATGACCTCGGCCTCATCCGCGGCAATTATGATGTCGTACAAGCCTCGGTTGAACTCCTCCACCACATGTAGCCTGCTATTGACGGGCAGCTCAGAGTTGAGCACGCAGGCGCGGATGCCGAATTGCTCGAGAAAAAGCTTCAACCGGTAACACCGATCGATATCAGCCACAAAAACGATGACTTTGCCCTTGATCAACTGCAGCTTGAATATTGTGTACGTCAAGAGAAATTTGTCTTCCTCAGCTGTTCGCACCACGTATTGCGACAAGGTGGGCTTCTCAGCGGCCTCTTCGGCAGATAGATCCAGCATGACAGGCGAATTTGATCCGCAGAAGAAGGAAGTGAGGGTATCGATTTCGCTGCGGAGGGTCGCGGACATCATGCTCGTCTGTACACCGGGAGGCAAAGCCGAGGATACACTGCGAAGGTCATCCTCGTAGCCATAGCTCAGTACCAGATCGGCCTCGTCAATCACCACTTGCTTCAGCTCTTGAAGCTTCAGCACATCATTGTTGATCCATTCACTCGCTCTACTCGGCGTTGCGACCACGACGTCAGGACTCTCGGCCAATCGGATTCGTGTGACGGCCGTGTCCTCTTTTCGCGTGATGTTTTCGGCGCGGATATCATGGCCGCAGAAGGCGGTAATTGTCTTTAGTGTAGATGTGACCTGAGTCGCAAGCTCTTTCGTTGGAACCAGAACGAGAGCGTGCGTATGTTTGGGTAGCTTTGCGGAGGCTTTGCGACGCAAAATAGCGTGGAGGACGGGGAGGAGGTACGCAAGAGTTTTGCCAGAGCCGGTCTTTGCGCGCGCTGCACTATCATTAGCTTACTTCACAGCAATCCCGCATGGCACTGAATCCTACCACAAACGTCTTTGCCCTCCAACGCAAGAGGTATTGCCTTGGTCTGAACGGGGGTCGGGGCGGAGAACTTTTCGCGATTTACAGCTTGCAGCAGCCGCGAGTCAAGGCCCAGGTCCGAGAAGGTGGTTTTTGTGGGCTGTGCTGGCTTGCCGTTGCTCTCCACCGCCTCCGGAACATCTTTCTCATTCAGTTTGCGCTTCATGGTGAGTTGCGTCGGGTATTTGGGCGCATGCTCGCCTGGCAGGCCCAAAATTTCGAGAAGAGGTACTCGGTCCAAGCCGAACCTTAGCCGTCTCGGTATACCTTCTCCCGGAGGCCCGTCACTGCTTGCCTCACCACCATACTTGAACCATAGGTTGTTGCCGCGAACCCCGCCGAGCTGCTGTGGCTACGTGCCGCGAATAGAAGCTGCATTCTCCGCAATGTCGACTCGACGAAACGTAGAGACACGGACTGCCTTGCGTCAGGAGCAAAATTGGCAATTTCACATCTCACACGGACTTGTTCCTGGGGGGTGCCGGAGTACTATTTCAACCTTTCATATGGCCCCCAGCCTATTCTATTGATGAAGGAGACTTTCGACTCTATTGTTCCTTCTCAACAAAAGCGTTGCTCTTGCCCTCAGGCTGTCCGGAAAAATACGACTCATGCGCGTGTGGGAGGTTTCCGATCATTTACCCCCAGTCCTGGCGACGTCAACCGCAACCCCACCACCCCACCATGCCCACGTCCCGCATTGCCACGAGGGTTTGTCTTTAAAGTCCAGCGTTCTCCAGCCACGTTGCAGTTGTTTCTTACCCTCCCTTCTCTTTGCCCCATTCAATATCTCTACAACTCACGCCCAATCGCCCGTCTCCAAGACAACAGTCATCATTTCGCGATATGTCTCTCGGGAAGAAGGTCACCCTGAACACTGGCCAGCAGATCCCGTATGTTGTGAAACATCACCCACGTGCTGAAAGATGCAGGAGCGGACCATTTGCTGATAAACTATCCCAGTCAGCTGGGCTTTGGGACATGGCAGTCCGCCCCTGGTGAGGTTGGTGCGTCTGTGTACGAGGCGCTCAAGTGCGGATACCGTCATTTGGTAAGTGATGAAGGAGGGATGTTCATTGGAGAAGCAGAGTCGCTAACAGTGCTTGTAGGACCTTGCCAAGATGTAAGTAGTGATACCATGTCACCAATGTACGGATCGCTCCTATTCAGGCCTCACCTAACGCTTCGAAGCTACCAGAACCAGCCTGAAGTCGCAGAGGGCATGCACCGTGCCTTCAAGGAGTTCAACATCAAGCGTGAAGATGTGTTCATTACAACCAAGCTGTGGAACACCCAGCACAAGCCAGAACTGGTAGAGCCAGCTCTTGACGATTGCTTGAAAGAGTTGCAATTGGACTACGTTGACCTCTACCTCATCCACTGGCCCATCACCTTCGCCGACACCCCCAACCCTCACAGCGAGCTCTTCCCCATGAACAAAGACAGCAAGCATCCCGACGGCGATGTTGGTTTCAACGACAGCGTGTCTCTGGTCGACACTTGGAAGGCCATGACTGCTCTGCCCAAGTCGAAGACCAAGGCCGTCGGTGTCTCGAACTTCACCGTCGAGTATCTCGAGGGCATCATCAAGGCCACTGGCGTCGTGCCCACCGCCAACCAGATCGAGCGTCACCCTCTGCTGCAGCAGAAGGATACCCTTATCAAATACTGCGCTGAGAAGAACATCCACATCACCGCCTATTCCGCCTTTGGCAACAACATGTTCAATGAGCCTCTCCTGATCCAGCACCCCGCAATCGTCGAGATCGCTGAGCGTCTGACCAAGGAGACCGGATCGACCGTCAACCCAGCGCAGGTCATCCTCAATTGGTCGCAGGCCGGTGGCCACAGTGTTATTCCCAAGAGCGTGACCCCCAGCCGCATTGCGGCCAACTTCAAGGAGATTGAGCTCTCAAAGTCGGACCTCGAGAAGGTTGACAGGGTCGGCGATGTGCCCAGGCGCTACAACATTCCCTACACCGCGAGTAAGTTGACAGACAGGATATTTAGGCCTCACTTGAATGTACTGACCACGTCACAGACAAGCCGCGCTGGGACATCAACACCTTCCAGGACCAGGCTGAGGCGCCGGCCACGCACAAGGTTAACGTTGGAGCTTAAGGTCCACGTCCCAAGGCGCTACGATCACACGTCTCTCTTTGAATGTGTCGAAGTTAATCTCGGAAATTAAAAAGACCTTTCAGACCTTTTGGTTCGATTTGCACAATACTCTGCATGCTTAAAATCCCATATTTTTCCCCAGTTCCTTCGCGTCTGTCACATTTTTGCCACCATTTTTATAGAAACAGACCTCGCAATATGCTTGATGGCCTTTGGCGAGGGGAGCCTCCGGCCAGCTTCGCACTGCCCTTCACTCGAGCAAGTTGCTACAAGCGGTGAAGCTGTCAGGTTGCGAAACACAGAATAGTATGCCGTTGAATAAGCGAAAAACCAAAATGGTATCCTCATCAACGGAGATTCGCTCATCTGCGCACCTGCCATAAAGGGTCGTCCTTGCTATGGGACCATCCAGGTTCCATGACTGGTGATTCCGTTGTCGAAGGCATCTACAGGCCGTGTACAAGATACGGGCCCAGACATCCTGAACATGTGCGCCGAGCCGCATCTATTGGTGGGATATTATGACCAAGCCCTCGACCAGTGGAGCTACTTTTAAAATTGCACCAGCGGTTACCGCGAGGACTGCCGCCTAGAAAATCCCATTGAGGACCTAGTCATTGCCAACCCGCTGGACACCAAGCTCAAGCAAGAATTCCGACGCCACGAGCGAAGCTTGATTCACGGCATATTCGACGCCCGAACAAAGGTACGAGCTGCATATGTAGCTTGCGTGGAGACCGAGATGACGGTGCAGTCACCACGGCTGCCTTGTGACACTCTGCTCCAAGGGGACTCTTTATGTTGAATCATGCTCGAGTACGCCGATTGGGCGCAGGTCGTATTGGTCGTCCGAGAGAAGGATCATGTAAGCAGGTCCGCTGTTCTCTCTGAGCGTTGGGCAGCGCTAGCATGCTTTGCTTCCTTGACAACACCGATCAAGCGCTTATCGAACTCGGCATCGAAGAGTATGGTTCTCCAGACGATTTCGGTACAGTAGTCTCCCAGAGTGTTGTATGGGAGGTACCGATACGGGGGCAACCAATACAAAGCCCGCATGTGCTAGAGTCTTTGGGCAGCCATCAGGACAATAGTGACATGGCTCGTCGTTTCGGCCGCCTGAATCACTTAGGTGACACGTATTCTCGACAGGAAGACGTGCTGCTATCCTGTAGGGGCACAGCGGCGGTTAGACACCGCTTGACACACTGATAACGCCGCATGTACGCTCTAGCGCAACCCGTGCCCCATGCACATCATCGATTTCGCTTCGCACGGCGGCCACGATGTCTGAGAAGGGTCCTGAAAAGACATCTGAGACGAATGTGCTGGGGACACCGCATGGCATCGAACTTGCCGCAGTTCTTTGACCAAGCTCTTCACACGGCAAGAAAAGCCTAGTCAGGCGATTCTGGTACGATTTTACATGGAAATAAGCCGACAATTGGAGAATTTTGCTTCTCAGCCTGGCGCTGGCGTACCTTGCTTTGCACAAATACGCCGCCGAAGGACGAGCGAACACCTATCAGCCGTTTGATGGAACGAATGCCATTCCCGTATCCGGAAAAGAAGCTCGTGTGAGCGTTGGCACGCCGTGACGGTCTCATCCACACAGTGTGTGCCTCTCGACAAGACCGTCGTGTGCGAAAGGGACCGGAGACGACGAAGGCCGGGGTCTGGAATATATCCTTCGGCCTCGAGCACTCCGCGATGGCAAGGTCAGCATTACCATGACTTGGAAAGGCTGATGGCAAGGGGGCCAAGGAGGGAGATTGCGGTTTTTCAGGGAACTAGAAGCTTTGAGGAGCCACCATGCGTCTGCCATGCTCGCCCATGCGTCCTCTCCGCGTCCCACAAACACTGGGACGAGGGCTCATCAAGCGGCGCCGCCTTCGTCTTGGCATGGCCCCGTTACATTGCGAGTGCACGACAACTACGACCTGCGTGTCAAGACGGACGACAAGTCCTGCTAGTCCGATTCTCCGCCAGACTTAGCGTGAGGCTATCGAGGCGCACATAGACATGGCAGGTAGCTACGACCGGACACAGGCTCACCAATCAGGTCTCTGAGGCATTTGGATCAGCTGCTCCAACTTCCTATCGCCTAGTTCCCCTCAAGAGATTGGCGTCGCGTCCTGTGCCATCTTGTCCTCGTCCTGTGGAGGCAGCTCAAGTAGACGCAGCCGTTCAGCTTTCGAAGTAATCGGTCATGTCGCGGTCCTGGGACCCGTATGTAGCCCGTTCGTGCCAACCTTCACGCTAGGTCTTACGACACAACGCTCTCGTGTCTGTCTAGTATTGCCCGTCGTGCCGAGTCTTCAACTCCGTACCTAAACTCTCTCCTAAAGAGCTCGCGGCCGGCGCGAGATGCTGTCGCTTCGAGACCCATCTGCATCTCCTCGAGCCATCATACCCGACAAAACGTCCATCGAGCGAATCATCTTCCGTTTACCCCGCCCTCAACGCCCCTTATCCCTCCGCCTCCTCTCCCTCTCGCTCTCACCCCACCCCTCCCCCATCTCCTCCTCTCCTTTCCCGTCCCCCCCACCCCCCGGCCACTCAATCCTCCTCAACCTCCTTTCCCCCTCCTCCCCATCCGATTGCAAGCCCCCGTAAC